>JAQQSZ010018782.1:0-10506 GCA_028646595.1 Phalanger gymnotis | reverse complement strand
TTGCCATTTGAGTTAGTCTATTTTTTAAGGTGTTGTTTTCTTCAGTATATTTTTCAGTATTTTTTTGGGTCTCCTTTAGCAAGTCATTGACTTGTTTTACGTGGTTTTCTCACATCCTTCTCATTTCTCTTCCCAATTTTTCCTCTACTTCTCTTTCTTTTCCAAATCCTTTTTGAGCTCTTCCATGGCCTGAGACCAGTTCATGTTTTTCTTGGAGGCTTTTGATGTAGACTCTTTGACTTTGTTGCCTTCTTCTGGCTGTATGTTTTGGTCTTCTTTGTCACCAAAGAAGGATTCCAAAATCTGAGACTGAATCTGGTTGCGTTTTCACTGCCTGGCCATGTTCCCAGCCAACTTACTTGACCCTTGAGTTTTTCAGGAGAGTATGACTGCTTGTAGACTAAAGAGTTCTACTCTGTTGTCTTTGATGTTTGTGGGTTGAGAAATCTGGTAACTGCTGCAGCTCACTGATTAAGGGCGCTAGGGCACGCTCTGCCTGGCTCCTGGTCTTGTTGGGTCTGCTCCACTCAGCTCCGCTCCCCTCTGCTCCCGGCGCCGTGCTGTATAGATCTTACCCAGAGACTATCCAGGCTGTCCTGGGCTAGAGCCCTGCTTCCCACTGCTACCCTGTGGGTTCTGCAGTTCTAGAATTGGTTCAAAGCCATTTTTATAGGTTTTTGGAGGGACTTGGCGGGGAGCTCATGCTAGTCCTTGCTTTCCAGCTGCCATCTTGGCTCCACCCCCCCTTCATCTTTTTATAAATATTATTTGTTGTAAGGGATGATTCCTTGGATTTGGAGAGGAGGAGAGAAAACAAAAGGTAGCAACAAAAATTTTTTTTCTAAAAAAAGAAAATGTTTTTGCTCTCAAATAGCATTTTACTAATACAAAGAGATGTCATTAAATACTGCCAAGGAAAAAGAAGCCCAGAATAAAAGACATTTTGAGAAAATTACTTAGATTTTTTTTTCTACTTGCCATATTTAATACATTGGACATAGTTCGACTGAGTCCTAATTTTAGATTCTAAAAGCCTAGATTAGAAATTCTAGAAGAAGGCAAATAGATCTAATTCACAAATTCATAAAAGGACATAACTTACATTGCTGCTCACGTAGTCATAACACTGTATTCTCTTCTTAATACTATTACAGGTCCAGCTCTTTCCAAAGTATTAGCCAAGCCTGAGAACCTGTCAGCCTCTTTTGTTGTTCAAGAAGTCAATATCACAGGACACTTTTCCTGGAAGATGTCCAAGGCCAATCTCTATCAGCCTATGACAGGATTTCAAGTCACTTGGGCGGAAGTCACGACAGAGAGTAGACAAAATAGCTTACCCAACAGCATCATTTCCCAGTCTCAGATACTGCCAGCAGTAAGTGTTGTAGAAAGAGGCACCTGCTTCTGCCATTAATGTTCATTGTTGAATTCAGAATTAGAATTGATACAGTATTGTGCTCTGTGGTACCTTAAAATTCTCTGTTTCACCCCTAATCTTTGAATGTGGTTTGTAAGCTCTAATACCCTTCAAAATCAGCTTGTGGTAATAGAATAGTAAAGTATTCAGATGAAGGCTGATGGCCCCAGATGTTTCCTAGACCACCTTCAGTTAAGCAATGCATTTGTGGCTGCTCCATTCATTCTAAATAAAAGAAGAAATGAAGATCACTGTTTCTTTGATAGCTTTGCTTTGCGGTTATCTTGCCCATGCTATGTGCAAAGTCTGTATTTGACCTCTGTGCCTTCCCTTGTCAGTAAGCATTACCATTTGAAATGAGATGCTAAATAACATTTAACTCAGAAGTGATTAATACTTGACTTTCTCCCTGAAACATGACTGAATCAAGAGGTAGACAATATAAAGAGTTGGACTCACTTCTAAGCCTCCTACTCTTTGGAGAATTGGGTGGAGAAGGGAATAAGATGTGTGCTTTTACCCTTTTCAAAATATACTTAGAATATTTAATGGGAAGGAAAGGGAAGAGGAGGGGAGGGAGGGGAGAGGAAGAAAGGAGAAAGAAGGAGAGAGAGAGGGAGGAAGGAAGACAGGTAGTTAAGCAGACAGACATACCAACAGAGAGAAAGAGAGAGAGAGAGAAAGACAGAGACAGAGAGAGACAGAAAGAGACAGAGAGAGACAGAGAGAGACAGAGAAAGACAGAGAGAGAGACAGAGACAGAGACAGAAAGAGACAGAGAGAAAAGCAAGCCCTAAAAGGAAAACTTCATGAATCTAGGCAAGTTTTGGAAGAATTTTTCTTTGTAAAGAAATAAGCATTTAAAGTCATAGACACTAACATACATTATGCTTTAAGGAAAATCATTGACTATTTAACTAAAATTGGAATTATCATGAATTCACATCAAAAGATGTGCAGTTGAAAACTTAAAACCATGGGAAAGTCTTGTGCTAAGGCCAACAAAAAATTTGAAATCCCACAAGTGAACCCTGAGAATTGGCATCTTTGCAGATTTACTCTTTGCCAAAAGTCTGATGCTGCCAAGAATTTAGGTGCTAAGAAACTGTATAGTGGAGAATCCAAGCAAATTAACAGAAACATTCTTTTCTTACAAATTTAAGTGCAGTTTCAAAATTCAAGTGAATACATATTAATATAAGCAAATGTCTTCATATAAGAAACAAAATATCTGCAGAGAAACCTTTGTGTACTAAATCCAAATTATTCATTTTCATTTTATTTAACTTTTAAGGATCATTATGTGCTGACTGTACCCAATTTGAGACCATCCACACTCTACAGATTGGAAGTACAAGTGCTGACTACCGGAGGGGAAGGGCCAGCTACAATAAAATCATTCAGGACACCTGACCTGCTGCCATCTTCACCTCATAGTGAGTATGGAGTCTTTAAAAAAATCCTTTTGAGCTAAGTAGGAACTGCACATGATGTGTTAATTACAGTCTTCTTTAATATAAATAAATTGTGGAAGCTTCATATGAAACAGACTTTTTCTCACTTAAAACTCTCCTCACCAGAGGAGTTGAATACTGATACTGATGAACTGATACTGATTTGACTTATTTTCATCCATTGTAATTCTGCAGGATTATTGTGTATGTAGCAAAATAGGCTCTTTATCTTCCCTCTCTCCCTCCCTCCTTCCCTTCCTTCCTTCCTCCCTTCCTCCTTTCCTCCCTGCTTTATCTTATGCTTTCATAGTATGCATGTATTAGGGAGAGATAGGAATAGGAGAGGGACAGGGAAACACTAGGAAACAAATGTTTGTTATGGAAAAATTGTAACTATTCAATCTGATGAACAGATATTTTATATAAAGCTATTATATGCTTATTTTTATTTCTTAGGACCTCATCTTAAACAGCATCATCCACATCATTACAAGCCTTCCTCAGAGAAATACTGAAATGAAATGATTTTTAAAAGTGAAAGAATATTGAACTACAGGATATTTGCAGGACAATAGGTACTTTCCCATCCTTATCTTGCCTAGTTGAAGTTACAATCACATATAATTCATTGATAATTCTGCATAGACCTTTTCCCCAATACATATGCCTGCAATCCTGCATGCTACAAGCATCAAGACAGTAGTGTCCGTATTCTGCCAACTGAAGATGTAAAGCACCTATGAAATTATAAAGAATATGCCTATTGTAATGAAGATTTTGTTTTCTACACTTAGACTAAATACAAAGGGTGCCACATGTGTCTTTGATGATCTTGGGAAAGGATCTTTGGAGAAAAGTGATTTTTACATTTGATCAGTTTAGAACAGCTTTGGGTAGATGATGTAAGAGAATATGGAAGGAACAAGCGCATTAAAAAAATAAGAGCAGTTATGGAGATCTTAGTCTGAAAATACATGAGTATTATCAATTTAAGAAATATTAGTTGGGGAAAATCAAGGTTTAACCATTTTCCCCAAATTATATGACAAGTTCTATAGTTAGGCCACGTCTATATTATCAGTTAAAGACACCATTGGAGAATAATTTGTCTGTACTTATAGTGAATAGGTACATGAGATGAGGATTTGCACACCATTGAAGTATACTTACCATTCCCACTGACCTCCTAAAAATGCTTCATATTTAGAGTTATATTCTGCCCTACTTGAACATCCCAGATAAATTTATGTTAATTATGATTTGGCCATTATTGTGATGTCAACTTATTTAAATAGTAACCAAAATATCCAAGTAATTGATTGATTTAGCCCCAAGAGTGTTTCCCATTCCTTCTTCAGGAAATCAGTCATTTCAGTGTCTTCTAGTCTTGTAATCGAAGGTTGTTTTTTATGTCTAGGAATTTAAACTCCCAAATTGTGCAATGTTATTTCTTCTCTCACTCATTCTTTCGTTAAGGAGGAAAACTGCTATTTGCATCCATTTTCCTAAAGTGTTCATGTAATTGAAGACTTATGTTACCTCATTCTTAAAATGAAGATAGTTCCAGTCCTAACTTTTTCCTATGTTTCATGAAGAAGCCTATATAGATTTTTTTTTAGCAAAGTACGGTGCTTTCATTAATAGGAGAAAATATTTATATTGCATTTGAATCGTCCTTATGAGCTCTACTATTTTCTCTTCTCTTGTATAAGTAATTTCCCATTCAAATCACTAAAAATTTCCCTAACCATTCCCAAACAGGAAAAGGTCAATTAATGACATTATCAGGATATCTGATTGCTAGGGTTATTAGAGAAATAAGACTCCAGGATTTTTTAAAGCGACACACATCATCAATAGATACACAAACAAATGCAAATATGTGCACACATACATACATGTATATATGTGTATATGTATATATATGTGTGTATCTGTGTATGTATACACACAGTCACTCACATATACATACCATATTGGACTTAGTTCTTTACTGGAAAATCCTAAAAACAGATCATCCATCTGGAAAAAACACAATCCCAGGAATCCTGCCAAAGACAACGAGAATTAATGAGAGGAACTTAATAATTAATTTCCCTCAAGGTTTTCTATTGTTTAATAAGATAACCATAAATTTATTTTTTTAATGCACAGCTTTCATGTTGAAGTTTACTGGGAAAAATATGTTTTGAGATTTTAGGATGCACATTTTCATTCTTACCACATGCAAAGTTAGCAAATATCATTTAATGCTTTTCTTACGGGTGTAATGAATTATGGGAATTTACATAGAACTTAGAATTCATGGAACTTATGTGCATACACACACACACGCACACACACACACGTAAGATTATTTATCTAGCCATCTCTCTGTTTCTATTTACCCAGATGTTTTATGTATTACTTGTAAAAAACTCTTTATAAGATTATCAAACCCAGACATTGATTTTTAAAATATTTTTCTTTCACTGTGAACAAATTGAAAAATCCTAATGAATAAGCTCAGTAAGATCATATACATAGCCTAAAATCCAAGGTCCAAATGAAAATATCTGTTGGTTTTTCAGGCAGCTCTTAATTTAGATATAAGCACACACATACACATATATATGTATATGTATATATATGTGTATATATGTATGTATGTGTGTATATCCTTGAGAAATAACCAGATTCTAAGATTTAAACCATTTTGTTGGAGGAAACTAGAAACTCATGTTAAAACACATGGGGCATAAGCAAACATAGTACAGAGATCTCCTTGGAAAAACTATGCTAAATTCCAGCACTGATGCCAACAACTAGAATCAACAATAGGAAAAATTTTAAAAGGGGAAAGAAAACACAAGCACACACACACACACACACACACACTTTGTGTCAAGCTCAAGTTTATCATTCCTTTTTTGTCATAAAAATCAATGCAATCACTCTTTACGATCTGTTGTATTCATGAGCGATTGAAATAAGGAGGTCAAAAGATACTAATGAGAATGGATGTGCATATAGAATTGAATTATTTTTCTTCAGTTTGAGCTAGCCAAAATATAAAGTATTATTTAAAGTTATAGGTAGAGGCTGAAATCCACAAAATCAATTCCATCAATTCCATAGTAATAAGGAACTGCTTATATCAACATCTGTTTCTCTTTTTAATCTCCATAACACATCATTCCAGTTTGGGTGGTGGGTTTTTAGGAAAAATAAATAGTAAATTATTGTCTAAAAGGCTAGTTGTTTTGCATTTTTTAACTTCCAATACACATTGGCAAAGTAAAATCATAATTTCACTTTTTCGTAGAGTTGAAAACTATTCTTTAAAAGGAAACAAATTGTTTCTGTGCCTAATCATGAAATCTATCATGCAGAAATTTATAAGATATATTAAAATTGGGCAGATCTCACATTTAAAGACAACAATGTTTCGTTCAGTAATTATGATCATTGTTTATGGAACTGAACTGAATCTTTTAGCTACTTAAAAACAAGGTACTGAAAATAGAGAAAAGATAAATATATACTGTATAAACCACACACTTTTTCCTACTAGAGTGTACATGTCTTGGATTTATCCAAGACTATCTCACGAAGATTTTTTCCATCTGAAAATTTTAAGATTCTTTTTACAAATGATCTTGTGTTCTTTTGAAAGCATATGTTACAATTTTCATACTATTTATGGGAAAAGATCATTTTTATGCTAGGTTATTTTGGAAATGTTTACAAATCACAGTTCAAACTAGAACATATTATTGCTTCTTAATAAAGCTAAAGGGACAAACATCAGGCCCTGTCCTGACACCTTGATAGAGTAAAAGAGATTCTTCCCACATTAGGATTGTGGGAGAAGGCCTGGGCACCATAGTAAGATGCATAATTAAATTGTAAGGGGACACTGGGAACATAGGAGACAGAAGGAAAGTAATATTTAAATCAAACACTGAAATAGGTCAACCTATCTCATTTCTATTTAGAACACATACAGAAAAGTTGAGTTCTGTCTTGTGTGTCTAAATAATGCCAATGGAAATTTTATTTTGTCCTTCATATTTGTAAAGGTTCATTGTGATATCGACTTATTTATTAATTCCCCTTACATTTTGTGACATGTAATCCTTGATTTTTGTTGATACTGAAAATCTGAAATAACTATGTCATGTTATGAGACCTTACACTTTAGAACCAGGAAATGAGGCTCAAAAGCTGTTGCATGTAGTTTAAAAATTATTTAAGAAATGTAAATGAATTACCTGAAGATGTTGATTATTATATACGGTTTTGCATGCCCAAACTCAGTGCTCAGATATTGGCATGAACTGTAATGACTGTCATATCTCTACTGAATATATTAGCAAGTTACACAATTTACAGAGTGATTAACAGAGGTTTATATGTAAAATTATTTTTTCCTTTACTTAATTATATTGTAGTGTGAAGATAACAGAACTGCTTATCTGTCACCCAAGTGGGCTGTAGAAATCATGTTCCTCGTAACAGTCATTTAAAGTCAATATTTATTTATGTATGTAATAGAGAACAAAGTTTGATTTTTGTGTATGTCTGTCCTGTTATTTACAGAGAAGAAATCTTCTTGTAAAATTTTTTTGTAAAAAAAAAACACAAACAAAAGTAATTGTAAATAGTCTGATATTCCGTTACTCATTATTTTCATGTTAGAATTTGTACATATTGTTTAAGTATTAAACTATCTCTAAACCTGTAGAGGAAGCTGTGTTTTTCATTCCAAGGGAGCCACATTTTATTATTTACCTTGAACAAATCAGAGACTTCTCTAACACAAATCAGACTGAAGTGGCATAAGTTTGTTCTATCACTATGTCTGGAATTGAGGTCTGGTTAATGTTAAAAAAAGACGCACTTCATTCTAATGAAAGTATTTCAGAGTTGACAATCAACACCCCACAAGCCTTTCATCACATTTAAAATCATTATTCATGATACCTTTTAGTAAAGACTCTTCACTTATTTTCCTATTATTGTCAGAAGTATCCTCACTAATCCTATATAGCTTCAACATTTAAACACCATTAATAAATGTTTCTATATCATAACTCCATGTATTAAGTTGGAAGATTGCCTACAAATATTGTTAATAAAGCATAATAAAAATAGTGTCTTTTATCATGTCAAATTGCAACAATATTTTCCCACATGATTCTTAATTACCTTGTTTTATATATATACGTATATATATATATATATTATATATAATGTTTATATAATGTTTTAGTGACTGTCAGGAATGTTTCTATTTTTAATACTGTTCACACATGTATATTGGGGCAAAACTTTTGTCCTACCCATTCTTTGTCACCTTCAAAACTCACATTCACTATGTTCAGGTTCTATGAGAAGCCCATATCTCAGGACTCTTCCCACGACCCAGATAAACTTTATACATACACATACTTTTAGTTTATCGTCTAATAAAAGGTTCTTAACTTGGTGCTGTGGATGGATTCCTAGAGTTTCACAAAATTTGATGGGAAAATGTTTTTATTTTCACAAGCCTCTAACTGAAATTTAGCATTTTTTTTCAATATACAACAAAGTATTATTCTGAGAAGGTGCTATAGGCTTCATCTGACTGTCAAAGGGGTGTATGACACAAAAAAGATTAAAAACTTCTGTTCTAATGTAACCCCTGAATTTCTAGGCCCTAGAGATTTGCACTTGAAACCATTTATTGGCCTTTATAGATTCTTCATCTCTCATTCCATTGTTAAAACTAACAATTCCCCAGTCAG
Organism: Phalanger gymnotis; assembly: GCA_028646595.1. Classification (NCBI taxonomy): domain Eukaryota; kingdom Metazoa; phylum Chordata; class Mammalia; order Diprotodontia; family Phalangeridae; genus Phalanger; species Phalanger gymnotis. The sequence goes on along the minus strand of JAQQSZ010018782.1, from coordinate 1,864 downwards.
ACAACATATATTTATTGTTCTAGACCTATACACACAACAAAAATCAGTTTAAGGAGACACAGGTTTTATTATTGGTTCATCATTATTATTCATTCAATGATTGTATGCCGGACATCATGGAATCTCACACAACCACTACCAAATAATATAGTTGTCAACTTCACATAGCTGATAATGAGTATTTTTTGTTCCTTACCTTCCACTGGAACCTTGCTCAGGCACTGGCCTCACTTTTCCACAAGAGACATCCTGGCATGGACCCTCTTGGCCTCACCTGCACTCAGCTGAGGCCCCCTTTGATTGAAGCCTTCCTCTTGCTATTAAAACTTCTTTCTATGTATACCTTTTCACCAGAAGCCTTGGAAAGCAAGCCTTCTGCTCCCTCTTTCTTGTTGCCAAGGCTTGTCCCTAATTCTGCTGTCGGAGCAACGGTGACACCTAAGTCTCTCGTCAACCTGCCCTTTTTTTCTACCCTAAATACTAACCCTCTTTGGAAGTCACAGATCTCAAGACTCAGAGAGGAGTGTAGAGGTCAGAGTTAACAGTGGTCTAGTGCTGTCATTAGCATTATCCCAGGTACTAAATAGGTTAGATAATAATGACACAATTACATAGTGCTTTAAGATTACAAAACTCTTTCTTTCCAACAACCCAGTGAAGTGAACTTTATAGTTATCATGCCCCCTACTTTATAGATAAGTAAACTAAGGCTTATAAAGGATAAATGACTTCGCCAAGGTCACAAGGCTAGTAAATGACAGAATCGGATTTTAAACTTTGGTCCTCTTGACTCCAAAATCATTGTTCTTTCCTTTTTTTAAGGGTTATCTGGAAACCTACATTTATAAATTACATTACGATTTATAAATTCAATTTTAATTTATAACTGTAATTATAAATTTCAATATTTAGAAAATTCTTTCTATCAGAAAAATCTTTTCCAGGTTCCAAAGACTTAATTTACAAATGTACTTTTGCCATGTGGGCTGTCTAGAAAGTGCTCTCTGCTTGTATGTGAATTCGGAGGAGAGAATTCAGGTGAGTTATTTTTACTCATTAAAAAATAAATACCCAAGGTGGTAATAAAAGAGTAACAATTAACCCATCCACAGGGATTTAAATGTACATTCTCAGTGCCAGGCCTTGTTAGGAGCATAAAGATAAAAATGAAATGCTCCCTGCCCTTGAGGTGTTTACATTCTACTGGGATGGGGGGTGGGGAGAGAATATGACAAAGCATACAAATAAGTGCATATGAGTATAATCAGAATAAATACAAATTAATTCCAGTTTGGAATTATGATGGTTGCATTTGGACATACGGGAACCTTCCTGTGTATTGAGGTATACATCTCAGATTAAAGAGTATTGGAGGCATACTGAAGAGGGGCAGAATTTGGCCGAGACTGAACAGGTGAGTCAGGTTTAGGCAGAGGTGTGTTGGAACCAGCTCTAATCAGAACCATTTAAAATTTTCAGGGTGAATGTTTACAACTCAGAAATCGTCAACAAATGAATTTATTGTTTTGTTGATTTTCTAGACTTGAGAAAGGATTAATGAGGCAGATTAAATTTTAAAGTGTGTACCTTCATCCCCCTTTGTTGAACTTTTACCTGCATACTGCTAGGCTTAGGGAACATTGAAAGATGAGCCTATAGATGATAAAGAAATACTGAAATAGAGCTCAGAAAGTATACAATAAGCAAGCAAAGGGAAGTGTGTGACAATGATGAGTGGAGAAAGAGGTGATAGAACAAATCGATGATCAATACAAACCGGGGAAGAACGAAAGACCCACACCTGTTTAATGCTGCATACCTGTGTTCTGCTGTCTCAGTTGTGTCTGACTATTTGTTTTTTTTT
>JAQQSZ010018781.1:0-10506 GCA_028646595.1 Phalanger gymnotis | reverse complement strand
GAGGGATATAAAGAAAAGAAGGAAAAAAGTTTAAGCACATTGGAAAGAAAGAGATTTTTTATTTCCTTGGAATAAGGATATGAGAAATTTCATGTGTAACTTTTTATGATATGGAAACTATAGTAATAAAAATTGCAGCTTGAAATTCCCAGGTTCTAAAGCAATGGGAGGGGAACTAAAAGTTGTCTTCTGTGCTGTCCCACCCCCCATCTCTAACCATCAAGGCAAGTGTAATGGTAGTCAGGGTGGGACTTTTTATTTTATTTACTGTTTTCTCTCGGAATGCTGAGGTTATCAAGTACCTTTGATGAGTCTTGCCTTTCAAATGTAATGGAAAGCAAAGTAGGACTTTTTGCTGTTTTTTGTTTGATTGCTTCTCAGCACTGAGATAATCAAGCGCCTTTGTTTCAATTAAAAGTCTTTGAATCAAGAGTGTTTGATCTGCTTAAGAAACCGCCCCATTTTGCTAAGTAGGTTCTGAGCCCTCAGGGCCCTGAACAGGGTATAAGAGCTCTGAGGTTGGTGTTTTGCTTTTGGGGGCACACTCATTGGATGAATGTTGGTGATTTGGCCAGATAAGACTCTGTGTAGCCATTGGAGCCCCACTCCCCCTACTTTGAAAACCCAGATGTTGGTGCTTCTCTCTCTGGTAACTATGCAATTCCCTGGTCAGACAGCAAGAGGCCTATCTATTGATTTCTGTGTGTATTTGCTCTGTTCATATAATTTCTACTTGTAGCTTTTGTTTTTATTCTCTCTGAAGTTCAGGGTGTTTGCTTTTCCCCCTGAACTAAATGAATGATATATGCATGTTTAATTAAAGTAAGATTGTTAACCCCTTGAAGTTGCTTTCCTTAGAAAAGCAGATCAAAGTGCCTGTGCTGGCAGTCCTCCTGTGTGCTCTTGTTGTTGGTCTCATGTTGGTCTTTCACCTCCACAGCAGCTACTAGCAACGTTGTTGTTACAGCAAGTAAGAGGATGGGGGCAAGAATGTGGTCAGGCTCTTTGGGTGATTTGAAAGTAAATGAAGGGAGGCAGAACCAAGGTGACAGAGTAAAGGCATAGACTTGCCTGAGTTCTCCCAAATTCATCTTCAAAAACTTTAAAATAATGGCTCAAAATGAATTGTGGAGCAGCAGAAACATCAAAAGGACAGGATGAAACAAATTTCTAGCCCAAGAAGGTTGACAGGAAAATTCTGTCTTACTGGGATGAGAGAGGAGCACAGTCCAGCACAGGTAGCACCCCTGCACCCAGGAAGTCTGCAGCAGGCTAGACCCAGGATAGCCTGTTCGGGCCTTGGGAGTGATGGAATAAGTGGTTGCAAGTGCTGGAGCTCTCAGCCAACAGACGGTAAAGAGGCCAGACAGAAAGATATTATGGGGGACACTTTGCTGGCACTGAGTCCAGGACTCTATTGCATTGCCCATACAGGGATCCAAGTCAAAGACCCAAATCATAGTCCTAGGATGAGGAGTTCTAGCATACTAGAGTTTGCAGCCACAGTGGAATGAGGAAGATAGTCATAATTCCATGATGGAAAAAAGTGCTCGCGGTCACTCACAGACCAGAGCACAGGCCAGGAGAGCAGTGAACACATTACTCTTTATATCATACTGTTTTATAAGAATGGAAAACTTACAGGTCTCCAAAATTAGGTCAGAAAACAGAAGCACAAAAATCCTGAGATTTGTGGCAATGCCCCCTCCATCACAAGAGCAGAGTCAACTTTAACATAAAATTAAAAGTCAATAAATAGAACAGAAAATGATCAAACAGCAACAAAAGGACCTGGCCATAGAAAGTTACTATGGTGACAGGGAATATCAAAATACAAACCGAGAAGAGAATAATGGCTGCAAGCAAAAATCTCAAAATAAAATTTGATTTGGTCTCAGGCCCAAAAAGAATTACTGGAAGGGCTCAAAAAGGATTATAAAATCAAGTAAGAGAGGCTGAGGAAAAATTGGGAAAAGAAATGAGAGTGATGCAAAAAAATCATGAAAAAACAGCTTGGTAAAGGAAACATAAAAATGGAAAAAGATACAGAAAAATTCATTGAAGAAGACAACTCCATTAAAAGTATAATTAGTCAGATGGAAAAAGAGATACAAAAGTGAACTGAAGAAGGTAATTCTTTAAAAGTTAGAATTGTGTAAGTGGGTAAGTGGAAGGCAATGACTCCATGAGACATAAAATAAAAAGAATGAAAAAAAATAGAAGAAAATGTGGACTATTTCATTGGAAAAAAACTGGCCTGAGCAATACATGGAGGGGAGATCATTTAAGAATTATTGGACTACCTCAGAGCCATGGTAAAAAAAAAAAAAAGCCTAGGCATATTTCTTTTTTTTCCTTTTATTTATTTATTTTCAGTTTTCAACATTCACTTGCATAAGTTTTAAATTTCCTCCCCCTCCCTCCCCAAGGCAGCATGCAATCTGATATAGGCTGTACACATACCTCCCTACCAAACACATTTTCACATTAGTCATGTTGCATAGAAGAATTATAATGAATGGAAGAAACCATGAGAAAGAAAAGGAAAGAAAAAGAAAACAAAAAAGAAAAAAGTCTGCTTTGCTCAGAATTCTAACTCCACAATTTTTTCTCTGTATATAGATGGCATTTTCCATCATGAGTCCTTTGGAAATATTTTAGCTCCTTGCACTGCTGAGATGGGCTAAGTCGATCAAAATCAGTCCTTGCACACTGTGGCTGTTACTGTGTACAACATTCTTCTGATTCTGCTTATTTCACTCAGCATCAGTTCATAAAAGCTAGACACCATATTTCAAGACATTATCTAGGAAAACTACCCTAATATCCTAGAACTGGAGGGTAAAATAGAAATTGAATGAATCTACCAATTATCTCTCGAAAGAGATCCCAAAATGAAAACTCCAAGGAATATTATAGCCTAATTCCAGAGCTCCCAGTAAAGGAGAAAACACTATAAGTAGCCAGAGAGAAATAATTCAAATATTGTGGAGGCAAAGTCAGGAGCACAGAAGATTTGGCAGTTTCTACATTTAAGGATCACAGGGCTTGGAATATGATATTCCCAAGGGCAAAGGATTTAGAGTTACAATCAAGAATCATATACGAAGTGAAGCTGAGTAGAATCCTTCAGGGAAAAATGGATATTTAATGTAATAGAGGGCTTTCAGGCATTCTTGATGAAAAGGCTAGAGCTGAACAGGAAATTTTATTTTCAAATGCAAGATTTAAGAGAAGCATACAAAGGTAAACAAGAAAGAGAAATGATAAGGGATTCAACAAGGTTAAACTGTTTATATTCTAACACTGGAAGATGATATTTGTAACTCCTAAGAACTTTATCATTATTAGGGCAGTTAGAAGGAGTATACATAAACAGAGGGTAGGAGCGAGGAAAAATGATGCACTGGGAGAAGGATGGGTGAGGGGGAATGGGGTAAATTATGTCACATAAAAGAGGCACAGAAGAGCTTTTACAATGGAGGAGAAGATGGAGGTGTTGGGCAAAGCTTGAAATTTACTCACCATAACTGGCCAAAAGAGTGAATAACACACACAATTGGACACAGAAATTGAACTTATTCTACAGGAAGTGAGAGGAGAGGGAAATAAGAGAAGTTGGGGCTGGTAAAAGAGAGGGTGGATTGGAGTGGTGGTCAAAAGCAAAACATTTTTGAGGAGTGACAGAAGGAAAAAAGGGAGGGAGGGAGAAAGAGAGAGAGAGAGAGAGAGAGTAAACAGGAGAATGATAAGATAGAGGGAAATATATAGTTAGTAATCATAACTGTGAATATGAATGGGATGAACTCATCCATAAAGTGGAAATGGATAGCAAGGTGGATTAAAAATCAGAATCCTACACTATGTTGTTTACAAGAAACACATTTGAAGCAGAGACACACATAGAGTAAAGGTAAAAAGCTATAGTAGGCTATGTTACATTTTGCTGAAATAAAAAAAAAAAGCAGGGGTAGCAATCATGATCTCAGACAAAGCTAAAGCAAATACAGATCTAATAAAAAGTGATAGGGAAGGAAACTACATCTCGCTAAGATGGACCATAGGCAAAGAAGTAATATTGTAATTCTAAGTTGAGTGTGACTTTTTGCTGTTTTTTGTTTGAGTGCTTCTCAGAACTAAGTGCCTTAGATTGAGTCTTGCCTTTGTTTCAATCAAGGGTCTTTGAATTGAGAGTCTTTGATGACATGCTTAAGTCACAAGAAAACCTAAGTCACATGAGTTTGAGTCACATGGTAGTGATGCCCTCTGACCCTGAGGAAGTGTATATATACTCTGAGGTCAGCATTATGCTTGGGGGCTCTCACTCACTGGAAGAGTGTCTTGTGATTTGGCCAGATGAGACTCTGAGTGGCCATTGTTAAGGAGTCCCCTGGCTTTGAAAATCCAGATGCTGGTGCTTCTCTCTCTGGTAACTGTAAGTATTGCTATAGTTAGATGGTTAGAAGTCTGTCTACTGATGTGTGTGTATTTGCTCTGTTTATGTAATATATGCTTGTAATTTCTGTTTGTATTCTCTCTGAAGTTCAGGGTGCTGGCTTTTTCCCCTGAACTAAGTGAATGATATATGCATGTTTAATTAAAGTAAGATTGTAAACCCCTTAAAGATGCTTTCCTTAGAAGAGCAGATCAAAGGACCTGTGCTAGCAGCCCTCCTGAGTGCTGGTGTTATTGGTCTTACATAGCCACAGTAGTGGCAAGTAGCATTGTTGTTACAAATATCAATACAAAATATATATATGTGTATGTGTGTGTGTGTGTGTGTATGTGTGCATATGTATATGTATATCTATCTACCTACACACACACACACACACACACACACACAGACATACACCCCAAATGATACAGCATCTGAATTTTTAAATGAGAAGTTAAATAAGTTAGAGGAAGAAATAGACAATAAAACTATACTAATGGGATACCTCAACTTTCTTCTCTCAGAAATAGATAACTCTAACCACAAAATAAACAAGAAAGAATTTAAGGAGGTAAATAGAATTTTAGAAAAGTTAAATATGATAGACTTCTGGAGAAAATTGAATAGGAAAACAAGGAATATACCTTTTTCTCAGCACTTCATGGCACCTGTATAAAAATTGACCATGTATTAGGGCATAAAACTTTCACAATCAAATGCAGAAAGACAGAAATATTAAATGTATCATTTTTCAGATCATGATTCAATAAATTTATGTGTAATAAAGGGACACAAAAAGATAGATTAAAATAATTGGAAACTAAATAACCTAATGCTAAAGAATGAGAGCGTGAAAGAACAAATCATAGAAACAATCAATAATTTCATTAAAGAGAATTACAACAATGTGACAACATACAAAAAATTTATGGGATGCAGCCAAAGCAGTACTTAGGGGAAATTTTACAGCTCTAAAAGCTTACATCAGTGAAATAGAGAAAGAGTAGATCAATGAATTGGGCATGCAACTAAAAAAAAATAGAAAAAGAAATTTAAAATCCCCATTTAAACACCAAATTAGAAATCCTGAAAATCAAAGGAGAAATTGATAAAATCGAAAATAAGAAAACCATTGAATTGATGATTTTATAAAAAAACACAATAAAATAAACCATTGGTTAATTTTATTAAAAAACAGAAAGGGGGCAGAACCAAGCTGGCAGAGTAAAAGCAGGGATTTGCTTGAGCTCTCCCCCAAACCATTCCAACACCTGTTAAAAAAAATGACTCTAAAAATTCTAGAGCAGCAGAACCCACAAAATGACATAATAAAATAAATTTTCAGCCCAAGACAACCTAGAAGTTCGACAGGAAGTCTGTTGCAGCAGTCCGAGAGAGTATATTGCCAATGTGATACCCACAGTGGCTGTTTGAATATGCCAGCGTATTCCCAGGTTTGAATTGCAAGATACAATAGACTCTAACTCAAAGATGAAACCAAGACATTTATTCAAACACCAGAAAACCCAATCCATCATAGTAATACAGAAGTCTATACACATTACCAATGCAGAGAACACTGCTATCCCCAAACCTTTCCTCTGTCAGGCTTCCCCACAAACAAGCTCCCTTAGGCAAAATACCCCTCTCTCACCCATGCTAGCTGCTCTGTTCTCTCTTTCTGCCTCCTTTCTCTCCCAGCTCTACCACACTCACATTTCTTGCTCCACCCTTTCCTGTTCCACCTGTTTGGCAAGCTCCTCCCACCACAGGCTCCATGCGACCCAAACTTCATTGTGACGCTAGCTCAAAGGTCACATAAGCCTATTGATGGATGGGAAAGATCTTCCCATTCCCATTCCTATTAACATAACAGAGGAGCATAGTCCAGTGCAAAACACAATAGTAAAGTCAGAGCAGGCCTCAGGGGACTTAATCACTGGCAGCAGTGGCAGTTTCCAGACTTTTCAACCCACAAATTACAAAGAAAATTTAGCAGGTCATTAGGAAAGGTCTGTCAGGACCTGAGTGAGAGAGGAGTGTGGTCTAGCTCCAGCAGAGCCCTGGGGTGGTGATAGCATCAGCTTCTTCTGCAGATCTCAGCTCACAGATGGTGGGGGGATTGAGTGGCTGATTGCAGGGGGATTGCATGTATCTCTTTGCTGCTGTTAAGACAGGATTCTCTTGCTTTGCCCATGCTTAGATCTGGGTCACAGTCTGGGGTGGTGGTCCTGGGGCAAGGAAGAGTGCTGGTGTGGTGGAGCTTATGGAGGTGGTGCCAGAAAAGAGTGCTTGTGGTCACTCACAGACCAGAGCACAGGCCCTGCAGGAATGGAGTAAATGACTCTTTTTAAATCATACCACTTTGGAAGAACTGAAAATTTACAGGTCCCCACAAGTGTCTTTGAAAACAGCTGCACAAAATCCCTGAAATTTGAGACAATATGCTCGCCACACTGGAAGCCGAGTCCTACCTTAACAAAGAATTAAAAAGTCAAGTAATTCATTGGGAAAAGGAGCAAACAGCATAAAAGACCTCAGACTATAGGATCTTACTTTGGTGACAAAGAAGATAAAAACATACAACCAAAAGAAGACAACAAAATCAAAGATCCTACATCCAAAGCCTCTAAGAAAAATATGAATTGATCTCAGGCCATAGAAGAGCTCAAAAAGGATCTCGAAAATGAAATAAGAGAAGTAGAGGAAAAATTGGGAAGAGAAATGAGAATGATGCAAGAAAATCCTGAAAAACAAGTTAACAGCTTGCTAAAGAAGACACCAAAAATGCTGAAGAAAGACTAACACAAATGGCAAAATAGGTCCAAAAAGTGAATGAGGAGAAGAATTCTTTAAAAAGAAGGATCAAGGGACAGCTAGGTAGAGCACTGGCCCTGGAGTCAGGAGGACCTGAGTTCAAATCTGGCCTCAAACACTTGACACACTTACTAACTGTGTGACCTTGGGCAAGTCACTTAACCCCAATTGCCCTACCTTTTCCCCTCAAAAAACACCCCCCAAAAAACAAAAAAAAGAGAAGGATTGAAGGTCCAAAAGCTCACAGATGAAAATCTTTCCTTAAAAGTTAAAACAGAGCAATGAAAGCTAATGAGAAATTAAGAAATTATAAAACAAAACCAAAAGAATGAAAAAGAAAATAGAAGACAATGTGAAGTATCTCATGGGAAAAAAAGCTGACCTGAAAATTAGATCCAGTAGAGATAATTTAAAAATTATTGGACTGCCTGAAAGCCATGATCAAAAAAAGAGCCTAGGCAACATCTTTCAAGAAATTAACAAGGAAAACTGCCCTGATATTCTAGAGCCAGAGGGTAAAATTGAAATTGAAAGAATCCACCAACTGCCTCCTAAAAAAGATCCCAAAAAGAAAACTCCTAGGAATATTTTAGCCAATTTCCAGAGTTCCCAGGTCAAGGAGAAAATATTGCAAGCAGCCAGAAAGAAACAGTTCAAGTATTGTGGAAACACAATCAGGATAACACAAGATTTAGCAGCTTCTACATTAAGGGATCTGGGGGCCTAGACTGTGATATTCCAGAGGTCAAAGGAGCTCGGAATAAAACAAAGAATCACCTAACAAGGAACACTGATTATAATCCTTCAGGGATTTTTCCCTTCAGGGAAAAAAATGCACATTCAATGTCAAGCATTCTTTCTGAAAAGACCAGAGCTGAATACAAAATTTAACTTTCAAATATAAGACTGAAGAGAAGCATGAAAAGGTAAACAGGAAAGTGAAATTGCAAGAGACTTATTAAAGTTGCATTGTTTAGATTCCTACATGGAAAGATGATATTTGTAACTTATGAAGCCTTTCTCAATATTAGGGTAGTTGGAGGGAATATACACAGATACATACATACATACACATATACATATACATACATAAGTGCACATACATATATGTGTGTTTGTGTATTTATATATGTATATATATAGGCATAGGGCACAGGGTGAGTTGAATATGAAGGTATGATATCTAAAAATAAAATTAAGGAGTGAGAGACGAATATACTGGGAGAAGAAGAAAGGGAGAGGTAGGATGGGGTAAATTATCTTACATTAAAAAGGTAAGAAAAAGCTTTTACAATGGAGTAGAACAGGGAAGAAGTGAGAGGGAGTGAGTGAACCTTACTCTCATCAGATTTGGCTTAAGGGAGGAATAACATACATATTCAATAGGGTATGGTAATTTATCTTACCCTACAGGAAAGTAGGGGGTAAGGGAATAAGAGAGGGGGGGGGATGATAGAAGAGAGGGCAGACTGGAGGAGGGGATAATCAAAAACAAACATTTTGAGGAGGGACATGATTAAAGGAGAGAAAAGAATAAATGGGGGACATGATAGGATGGAGGGAAATATGGTTAGTCTTTCATAACATGACTATTATGGAACTGTTTTGCATGAATGCATATGTATAACCTATATTGAATTGCTTGCCTTCTCAATGAGGGTGAATTTGGAGGGAGGGAGGGAGAGAATTTTTAGCTTAAAATTTTAAAAATGAATGTTAAAAATTGTTTTTACATGTAACTGTGAAATAAGATATACAGGCAATGGTTTATAAAAATCTATCTTGCCCTATAGGAAAATAGAAGAGGAAGGGACTAAGAAAGGGGGATGATAGAAGTTAGGGCAGATTGGGGTAAGGTGTAATCAGAATGCACGCTGTCTTGGTGTGGGGAAAGGAAAGACCTGGGGAGAAAATTTGGAACTCTAAATCTTGTGGAAGTAAATGTTGAAAAGTAAAAATAAATTAATTAACATCAACAACAACAATGAAAACAGAAAGAAAACCAAATTACCAGTATCAAAAATGAAAGGGGTGAATTTGCCACTAAGGAAGAGGAAATTAAAATAATTTTTAGAAGCTCTTTTCCCAATTATATGACAATAACTTTTATAATCCAAGGAAAATTGATGCATATTTACAAACAATTAAACTATCCAGATTAACAGAAGAGGAAGCAGAATACTTAACCTCATTTCAGAAAAAGAATTTGAACAAGTCATCTATAAAGTCCCTAAAGAAAAAAAAAATCTCCTTGTCTGGATGCATTAACAAGGAAATTCTACTAAACATTTAAAAACAATTAATTCCTATAGATTAAAAATTATTTGGAAAAAATAGGTGAAATCTTACCAAATTCCTCTTAGGACACAAATATGGTGCTGATACCTAAACCAAGAAGAGTGAAAACAGAGAAGGAAAGCTACAGACCGATTTCCCTAAAGATTATTGATTCAAAAATCTTAAATAAAATTACAGCAAAATAAGAATCATACACTATGACCAGGTGGGATTTCTACCAGGAATGCAGGAGTAGTTTCCTATTAGGAAAACTATCAGCACAATTGACTATATCAATAAAACAAAACAACAAAAATCATCTGATTATCTCAACAGATCCAGAAAAAAACCTTTAACAAAATATAATACTTATTCCTATTTAAAAACGCTAGAGGACATAGGAATAAATGAAGCTTTCCTTAAAACTATAAGTAACATTTATCTAAAGCTATCAGCAAATATTATCTGTAATGGGGATAAGCAAGAATCCTTCCCAATAAAATCAGAGGTGAAGCAAGGATACCTATTTTTACTACCATTATTTAACATTGTATTAGAATAATAGTTATAGCAATAAGAGAAGAAAAAGAAATAGAAGGAATTAGAATAGCCAATGAAGAATCCAAACTACCACTCTTTGCAAATAATTTAATAGTACACTTATAAAATCCTAGAGAATCAACTAAAAAACTAGTTTAAATAATTAACAAATTTATTAAAGTTGCAGGATACAAAATAAACTCACACAAATCATTAGCATTTCTGTACATTACCAACAAAGTCCAACTGCAAGAAATAGAAAGATTTCTGTTTAGTTGTAGACAATATAAAATACTAGGGAGTCTGCCTGCCAATAAAACCCAGGAACTATATGGACACAATTACAAAACACTTTTCCCACAAATAAAGTCAGATCTAAACAATTTGAAAAGTATTATTTGCTCACGGGTATGCTGAGCATTTATATATATATA
>JAQQSZ010018780.1:0-10507 GCA_028646595.1 Phalanger gymnotis | reverse complement strand
CGCCCGCAGGGGTTTCACACCTGATAGGGCTTTGGGCCTGGGGCTTAGCGTTTAACAGGTGAAAGTACTTTCACCATAAACAAAAGCCAAACTCCTTAAGCACACCCGTTAAACTAAGCCCATTTTGCCTTACTGGCACACTATCCTACTAGTTAAGGGACTTGACCACAGGTACATAGGTAAGTGTCAGGGCCAGATCCTGAATGAAGGTTTTCTTATTCTATGTTCACTACTTTTCCATTACCATATACAATTCCCAGAAGCCTAGGATGGTCATATTTTGAAATGAGATCATTATTCTCATTTCTACACAACTGAAAATATTGACTAAAGTCATATCTTTTTAGAAAATTATCTCAGATAGCTTTTTGAACCGAAAAGCAACAATAATAACGGAAACCTCAAACACTTTTTAAAATCCCCAGCCTTTTGCATGCAATGAAGATCCCATTCCATTATCTTGTTTTGTTTTTTTGTCAGATCTATGAAGCCAGGGCACTAGAAAATAGGTGCAAAATACAGCAAAGTAATTCTTTGAATGTACAAAAAGTCCAACAGAATAAGAAGACAGTTTGACCCATCTTCACATCTCTCCTTGGTTCATCTTCACATCTCTTTTTGTGTTTGTGAAGTCTGAAGAAATGAGAGGAAGTAGAAGGAAGAGACTGGGGATGCATTTCTTGGAAAAAGACAACCTAGTTTTGTAATGATTTCACATATCCTCAGAATCTCATAGGTGTAGTCCATCAAAAGCTCTACTTGAGCCCCTAATTGTATTTTGAACTTGGAGGTAATGAAACTTGCTTCAATTCCCTTCATTTAGAATTGGGTGCTTTATAGACCTCCATCGTCAATTGCAATATTTTGGGAAAACTTCTTTGTGAGTACCCAGGTGACATATCACTTAGGTGAATTTCATTGGTTAGAATGTTAATGGAAAAATCTGATAATAGGCTAGATATACTATGCACTTCCTTCTCACAGCTAATAAAAGCCACATCCTCAGAGGCAATGGAGCTGAAGGATGTGTCTTCATCATTAAACACCTTTCATTTAATCTCTCACCTCTTCTCCCAAATAAAATTGAAGAGCAATAATATTCAACCTTGCATTAATCATCACTTGGAAGTTGGAAGCTGGAGAAAAGAGGGACATCACTTTGATGTGAATACACCAAGAGAAGGAACTGAATAAATCCATAAGCAGAGAAACACAAGTTTGGCTCTGTAGAGACAAGTCACAGCAAGATGTTTAGGAAAGTGGGCTTATCAACAGGGAATGGAGGAAAAGTCTCATTCAGAGCTATTGGGCTGTGAAACTTTGTGTCTCTGTAACTCCGCTTTGTCTCTCATCAGCAAATAGAATCATCTAATTACAGATGCTCAGAACTAGAAGGGGAATTACAGGAAAGAATAAACCTGGAGTCAGAAGACCTGGGCTCAAATCCCAATGATTAGTTGTATGACCTTGGGCAAGTCACTTTACTAATCTGAGTCCTTTCAATTTCCTTGTCTATAAAAAGAGAGGTAAGACTCAATGACCTCTAATTTCCTTTCTAGATCTAAATTTATCATCCATAATCCTTCTACTGGCAGTCTGCCCTTGTTTCTTTCTAATCAATTCAATTCAACAAACATTCATAAAATGAGTGCTTTTTGTGAAGCAGTATCTGATTATACACCAGGGATGCAAAAATAGAACAAAACAAAAACTGTCCCTTTCATTCTACTAGGAGAAAGAGGAATATAATATTTTAAAATATTAAATATATGGTCATGTCATTCCCCTACTGTCTATGCTGTAATTGCCCTCTATTTTCTCTAGGATCCAATAGGAACATCTTTTGATATTTAATGGCTTCATAACTCGGCCCCTTCCCACATTTCCAGGGTTCTTACAATTTACTCCCTTCCATGCACTCTATAGACCAAATCAACTGGTTTTCTCGCTGCCCTTTGCATGTGATATTCCATTTCCCATCTCCATGTTTTTTTCCAGTGGCTATCCCCTGACCTGGATTGCTCTTCTTCAAGTCTGCCTCTTATTTTCTCTGGCTTTTTGAAATACTCAGGTCAACTCTGATCTTCTACAAGAGGCCTTACCTAGTCTCCTAATCCCCAGTGCCTTCCCCTCTAAGGCTACTTAGTCTTAATTAATCTTGTATATACCTGGTTATTTCCATTTTGTCTAGCCCATTAGAATATGAGCTTCTGGAGAACAGTGACTATGTTTTCTTGTTTTTATTTTTCCTTTTCCTTTCTTTGTATTGACAGAACTTAGTACAATGCAAAGCATGTAGTGAGAAGTTAAGAAATGCTTGTTGACTTTTTGACTAATTAAGAAGGGCTTTCTATAGGAGATTGAGGTAAGCCTTGAATAAAAGTAAGGCTTCTCAGTTGTTGAGGTGAGGAGAGGGTCTTCTATCCTTCTGTGAAAGGATATATAAAAAAAAAAAACTGAGGTTGAACCTCTCAAATCTTAGCTGTTCTGGGTTCTGCATGTCAGACCTAGAGGATCACCACTAACATAGTTGATGTCTTTTTATTTTGTAGAAGCTGCCAGAGCATATACTTTACTGGAATAGCATTCAGGAACCCAAGGTCACTTTCATGCTATGTCATATCCAGGCATGCATGACCATCTGGGCAAATAGAGAGAGGCAGGAGATGGAATATTGGGTTTTAAGAACAGCAAATTGACAGTTGGACTTCAACACAGGCAAGTGAGTTTGCTTCCAGATGTAGCATCTCATGTGTATTTCAGAGAAGCATCTTACCTGATGTCTCCTGTTCTTAGTATTTTCTACCTCCTCTAGTATCTATGTAAAAGATCCCCCAAGGTTCTCCACTAGAAAATTATTTTGTCAAGGAAGTGATCTCAGCATCCTGAAGAATATTCCTGAAGAATCACAGGTTCTGTCAGATCCTCTCAAGTTGGAAAGACTTCGACTGTGGTGCTGGTGACATTCACACACCAGCTGCAGTAAGACCCAAGAGGCTCATCCCCAATCTTGTCATTCACCCTAGAATTCAGAAACTCTAGAATTGACACCTTTAAATTAGATAGGACTGGGGAGCTCTCTTAACAGAGAACACACAATGGCAAATTCAAATATCCTCAAGGTATGAAAGATACACATTTTAATTTCTTTCTCCATCCCTAGTCAACTACAAGCTCCTTGAGGACAGGGGCTGTTCAGATTTTGTTTCTGCTGGTTACCTTACTACAGTGTCTGGCCCATAGTAGGTACATAAAATATTTACTGAACTGAATAGAATTGAATGAAAAAGTGTATTGGAATATAGTATTTTCCAGGTTTAAAGTAGAGTAGATGGATTGTTCTTTAAGTTTGAAATCACAGCTGCCATCTGAATGTCCATTTAATCTCTTAATGCATGTCCTTTGGACATATGCCCAAATAGGATCTTTTTTTCACAGAAAAATTAATCTTAGTGGCAAGTGCTGTACCTAGTCCATTATACTCCTTGATGCTAAATTCTTTGGAGTATATTTTGTCTTTTTATTGCCAGTGTAAAGCAAGTCATATTCCTGTTCTTTGATTCAATAGAACAAACATTTATGACTCATCTTTGACTCTTTCTTCTCTCCTTCACCCCTCCCATATCTAATTAGTTGCCAAGTCTTGTCATCTCTATCTCTGTATCTTCTCTCTCATCCAACCCCTTCTTGCCACTGATACTGCGAGTTCCCTAGTACAGGTTCTCATCCCTTCTCCCCCAAATTATTGCGATGGTCTCCCAGTTGGCTACAATGCCTTAATTCTCTTGCATCTAAAATTCATTCTCCACACAAACTGATCAATTCATCAACAAAAAAAAAAATAAGCAACAGCAGCTAGGTGGTACAGGGAGTAGAACACCAGCCCCGGAGTCAGGAAGACCTGAGTTCAAATCAGGACTCAGACACTTGACATACTTACTAGCTGTGTGACCTTGAGCAAGTCACTTAACCCCAATTGCCCTGCCGTTCCCCCTCCAAAAAAATTAAGCATCTGTTGTGGACCATGAATGAAGACAGGATGTAGGGAAACCCAGCTGCTGAACACATTCCTTTTTATGTTATTCAATTTTACTTTATTTTCTGTTCCAAATTCTCTTCCCCCCCCCACCAAAAAGGCAAAAATACATAACCCATTACACATAAGAAGTCATGCAAAACAAATTTCTGCATTGACCATGCCTCATTAAAGCAAAACAAGAAAATGAAATGAAAAGAAAAAAAATTCCACCTGCCCTCTGAGTCCATCAGTTCTATTTCTAGATGCAGGTGACATTTTTCATCAAGATTTTTTTGCAATCATGATGGGCCATTGCATTGCAGAGTTACTAAGACTTTCACAGTTGGCTACCTTTAAAATATTATTGTTATTGTGTTTTTTTTCTCCTCTCACTTCACTTTGCATAAGTTTGTACAAGACTCAAGGTTTTTGAAACTATCCCCTTCATCATTTCTTTTTTTAATTAGATTTTTTTTTATTTTTAGTTTACAACACTCAATTCTACATGCTCTTGAGTGTCAAATTTTCTTTCCTTCCCTTTCCTTCTCTTCCCTTCCCTATCCTCCCCTTCCCCCTCCCCCCCAAGATGGCAGGTAGTCTGATATAGATTCTATATATGCCTTTGTATTAAACTTATTTACACAATAGTCAAGTTGTAAGGAAGAATTATGACCAATGGAATGAATCATGAGAGAGAAGAAATAAAACCAAAAAAAGAAGAGAAAAAAAGAGAGTGCAAATAGTTTGCCTCAATCTGCATTCAGACTCCATAGTTCTTTATCTGGACGTAGATAGTTATCTCTATTATGAATCCTTTGGAGCTGTCTTTGAGCCTTGTATTGCTAAGGAAAACCAAGTCTATCAAATTAGTCATCACAGAATCATTTTATCTATGGCTGTTTACAACGTTCTCCTGGTTCTGCTCCACTCACTCAGCATTATAGCATGTAGGTCTTTCCAGATTATTATGAAGTCCATATCTTCTCTATTTCCTATAGCACTATAATATTCCATTACATCCATATACCACAACTTGTTCAGCCATTTCCCCAATTGATGGGTATCCCCTTGATTTCCGGTTCTTTGCTACCACAAAAAGAGCTGCTATAAATATTTTTGCACATACAGGTCTTTTTCACGCTTATGTGATCTCTTTGGATATAGCCCTAGGAATGGTATTGCTGGGTCTCTTCATCATTTCTTAGAGTAGAATAGTATTCCATCACATTTGCTTCCTTGGCCATTCCCCAATCAATGGATATTCCTCTCAATTTCCACTTCTTTGCCACAACATAAAGAGCTGATTATATATATACATATATATATATATATGTGTGTGTGTGTGTGTGTATGAATCTTTTTTTCCTTTTTTTACTGCTTTGAAGGTAAAAACTTAATAGTGACATCACTGAGTCCAAATATATTATATTCCTAAAACACAAGTAAGGACATTCCCCTCCCCTACTGAAATATCTTCAATGACTGCCTATTACTTCTTGTACAAATACAAAATCCTCAGCCTGACATTGAAAGCACTCTGCAACATCAATCTCATGACCGTTTTAGTTTTACGTTCTATTTTCCTCAATGAAACTCTTTTTAAAGTGAATCTGTTTTGCCAGCTCTTCACCCTAAGAGAAATAATAACTACCATTCTTATTGTGCTTTAAGGTTTATAGAACACTTTACTGAGATGAACATAGATCAAATATTTCTTACTTCCTATGTGCCATACATTGTGTGAAATATAAGAAAAAAAGATAATCCTTGTGCTCAAAGAGCTTACATTCTAATGGGGAAGACATGAAAAGGAACTGAAAGATGAGAGAAGGTAGAGAAGGTATATGTATAGGGACAAGGTAGAAAACGTCCACAAAATCAGGAGTGACTCCAGGAAGGAGTATATTTGGTTACTTCAGACATTTTCTCAAATGGAGGTTCAAGGAAGAAACTTACCAAACTTACCAATGTGGGAAGGGGGCGCCATCTTCCAGGTTGAGAAGGGAGTTGCCGAAGAAGTAGAAAAGTCCAGAGAGTCAAGAATGGAGAAAAGAGTAGAGTGATCATGATTGGCTTGGGCACTTTCCTAAAATACATTTATTATCTTATTTAATTTTCACAACAGGCCTGTGGAAGTAGGTAATTTTATTATCCCTATGTTACAGATGAGAAAATTTGAAAACGCGATAAGACGATTTGTCTAGGGTCACACAGCCAGTAAGAGTGTAATGGAAAATTTCAACTCTTTTCTTCTGCTATACCATCTAAAATACTATGGCCCAAGTGATCCACTATGCCTGGAATGAAATTCTTTCTCACCTCTGCTTCCAAAACCAGGTATTTAGTGAGCCTTCCCTATGTGTAAATCATTATGCTAGGCACTAGGAATACAAAGAAAAAGGAAACAGCTGGGATTTAGCACTAAAGTGCATGAAGGGGAGGAATGTAAATCAAGCCTGGAAGAAAGATTGGAAACTTATCATGCATTCTTCTTCTTCTTGTCCTCCTCCTCCTCCTTCTTCTTCTTCTTCATCATCATCTTCTTCTTCTTCTTTGTCTTCTTCTTCTTCTTCTCCTCCTCCTCCTCCTCCTCCTTCTTTTCATTCTTCTTCTTCTTCTCCTCCTCCTCCTCCTCCTTCTTCTCCTTCTTCTTCTCCTTCTTCTTCTTCTTCTTCTTCTTCTTCTTCTTCTTCTTCTTCTTCTTCTTCTTCTTCTTCTTCTTCGTTTTAAATATCTCCTGCTTTCTTTGGCTTTCATCCCTGAAAACTAGCTGAGAAGATTTCCACCTGTTTACTCAATTATAACTTTGTAGATAAGCAGCCATCTGGGTTCAAACAGTCTGATAGCAGTTGAAAGCATAGGAAAGATCCTTCTCATCTCTTTTATTAGCTACCTTGGAGTAATTGGGAAGCATTTCTATCCCATGTTCTCATTCAGAATCAATCGTTGTCATGAAAGGGTCCAAATCATAGATTGGGGAAGCTGAAGTAAGAGATAAATACCTTGCCAGATTTGCTGGAGGAAAGCTCATAATGCTGACATTTATAGGGCGATTTCAGTTTCATAAGGCAGTTATGCACATTATCTGATTCACTCATCAATAAGCCTGAGCAGTGTGTGCTACTTTGTGTCCATTTTAAGGATGAAGAAACTGTGGCTTGGAGAAATCAGATAAGTGGCCCAGAGTCAAATAATTAGTTAATTATTTGAGGTAGGATAGGATTCAAAGTCTGGTCTTTCTGCTTCCAAAGCCAGAGCTGTCTGGAGAAATCTGTTTGTAGAATGACTATGGTAGTCAGAAATCCCAAATTGAGAAATAAATGAGAAAGGCTGCAAGGTATGGAAATTAGGGGAGGCTGAAATTAAGTAGAACAAAGTATTTAATGTGGAGCATCAACTGCCTTTAATTGCTTTTGCATAGAAATGAGGTTTCCTGTGTGCCAAGCACAATGCTTGGCACATAGTAAGAACAGAAATAGAGACTGGCTGATTGATTTCCTTAATGTATTGAACTGTTGAAAATATTGAAAATCCATCTACCAATGCAGGAGAAGGGGAGAAGGGAATAGGCATTTATATAGTGCCTGCTGTGTATCAGGCATGGTGCTAAGTGTTTTACAAGTATTATCTCATTTTATGAAGAATGACGGTACTTCTTCGTAATATACAATAGAAAGATGCTTAGAGCAGTAAGAGTTCCAGGGATTTTCCCAAGTGTCACAGAGTCAGGATGTATCAGAGGAAGGGTTTCAAACCCAAGACTTCTTGGCTACAAGGCTATCTCTTTATCTATTACATCATGTTGCCTCTACTAGCACAAAGTAGGCACCAAGTAAATGCCTGTTGATTGATTGATAAATTCCAAACTTCACCCAATAACCTGCCATAATATTCTATATAAAGCAGACGTTTAATATGTATTTGATGAAAAAAAAATGTTGGATTTGAGGCCAGTGGGCCTGAGTCTGAATCCCATTTTTTTTTCCTGTTTGCTCTCTGAGTAGCAAATAACTCAAAATCTTGGGTTGAAGCTTCTCCTTTGTGAAGTGGTGGGAGCAGGTGGGTGGGAAAGTACATTACATTAGGTGCTCTCTGAGTTCCTCTTTAGCTCCCAAGACTATGAGCCTATGATCTTGAAGGCTCTTTGAGTGATGCTAGATTCTAGCATGACCCATTCCAGAGCTTTCTCTAACTTCCTAACCTTAGGAAGAAAGCTCTAGACTCGAGAACAATGGCTGCCTAGGATTTCAACTCTGCCTTTGTTGCCTCCCCCATGTTTATGCATTAGCACTCTTTTTTTGGAGGGGGGCTGCCTGTTCCTGCGTTTCACAAAGCCATCATTTATTATCCTCATGCACTGGTGACCCTGTATGACAAGAATTTACAAAGGAACCTGCCTTTTTACAAATGAACTCAAAATGCTTTTTCAACCAAGCCTGCCCTAATGTCTATTTGTAATTTCACACAAGCTCCCACCGTTCTACACCACTGCTATTTCCTCCCTCCCCCAATCCCTTACCAAAAGGAAGACACGGTACATGCCAGCATGCATTGGAATGGGAGTGGGGGTGGGGAATTGGCCACATCAAATGCAGGATGGGGGAGAGAGGAGGAAGCAGGGACTATTCCTTATTGCACAGGGAAATACTGATTGACACAATCAGCCACCTGCAAAGGTTCCGGACTAGTAGAGGAGAAATACACACTGGGAAATATCTCTATATTTGTCTCTGTCTTTATCTCCAGTTGCTGAAGATCATACAGGTAATGCTCAGCAGAGATAGGTTTGAACTCAAGTTTCTAAATGTAATATTCCCTCCAATCAATCTATCAATTAGATGCATTTGTTAAGTACATGGGGCAACTAGGTGGCACTGTAGGTAGAGCCCCAGGCCTGACTCAGGAGGACCTAAGTTCGAACGTGGCCTCAAAAACTTACCTGCAATATGACCTTGGGAAAGTCACTTAACCCTGTTTGCCTCATTTCCTCATCTGTAAAATGAGCCGGAGAAGGAAATGGCAAAACATTGTAGCATCTTTGCCAAGAAAACCCCGGAGTCATGAAGAGTCAGACATGACTGAAACAACTGAACAACAACAACATTAGGTACATGCTATATATCATCCATTGTGCTAAGCAATAGGGATACTAGGGCAAAAGTAAACAGTCTCTGGCCTGAGGTGGCTTATATAATAATGGGAGGAACCAACATATTCATGTATAAGTAGACACTAGGTAGATAGATGTAGAGATACACACATATATTTTGTGCTTACTATATACCTGTATTTATAGATACGTAACTATAGACCATTTATCTACAGATATTATCTACAGACAATTCTTCAGGGAAATTTGTGCATAGGGCAATGGAGTATTTGATACAAATGGAGTGTATAGATATAGATATAGATACAGCTATTCAGGAAGACAAAACTATAGCTATAGACACGTAGTAAGTGTAAGTACTGAGTTCGAATTAACCTTTAGGGGTCTTTCCATAGAGTCCTGGTATGTCGTTCCCATGTGCTAATATCTATTGTAACTAGAGTTACATGTAGCTGCTCAGATCTAGGGTGCTTCGGGCAAATTTTCTCTTCTCCCAGTGGAGGTGGGTGGGAAGGTAGGTGAACCAAGAGAAAGTAATAATGCTGATGTTGCCCAGAATGGAGAGATCATTGTGGTCTGGGAAGAACCTTCCCTACCCTCAAATTCTTATAGGAGGAGGGAGTAAGTAAGTATTGAGTGTCCAGAAAAACCTTGCTTTACACTGCCACTTGGTGATCTGGGAGAAGGGGACACTGGCAAGTGAGAGGATGAAGAAAGGCCTCAGGTAGGAGATGATACCTGAGCTCTTCTTCGAAGGAGTCTAGGAGTTTCCAAGAAACATATTAGAGGAGTGCATTATACGAATAAGGGAGAGACTATTCCAGAGTACAGGCACAGGTAATGAGAGATCACGTGTGATGGACAGTGAATAGAGAAAAACAGACTGTGTAAAATTGGTGGGAACATCCAAGAAAAGTCTGGGTAGCAGGAATTACATTTCTGCAAACAGGTGAAAATTGAGTTAGTTTGTCCTTCTAGGAGACTTTTTTTCTTTTCTTTTATTTAATATATTTAGTTTTCAGCATTGATTTTCACAAGAGTTTGAATTACAAATTTTCTCCCCATTTCTACCCTCCCCCCCAACTCCAAGATGGCATATATTCTAGTTGCCCAGTTCCCCAGTCAGCCCTCCCTTCTGTCACCGCACTGCCCTCCCATCCCTTTTTCCCTTCCTTTCTTGTAGGGCAAGATAAATTTCTATGCCCCATTGCCTGTGTATCTCATTTTCTAGTTGCATGCAAAAACTTTTTTTTTGTTTTTGAACAACTGTTTTTAAAACTTTGAGTTCCAAATTCTCTCCCCTCTTCCCTTCCCACCCACCCTCCCTAAGAAGTCAAGCAATTCAACATGGGCCACGTGCATATCATTATGCATAACCT
>JAQQSZ010018779.1:0-10507 GCA_028646595.1 Phalanger gymnotis | reverse complement strand
GGGGGGGGTGGAAATGAGGAGAAAAATCTGTAATTCAAACGCTTGTGAAAATTAATGCTGAAAACTAAAGATGTTAATAAAAAAAAAATAAATGAAAAAAAAAGTTTATCCTTATTGAATAACTTTTTTTCTCTTCTATTTACCTTTTTAATGCTCCTCTTGAGACTTGTATTTGAAGATCAAGTTTTCTCTTCAGCTCTGTTTTGTTTTTCTTTTTTCATCAGGAAAGTTTGAAAGTCCTCTATTTCATTGAATATCCACCTTTTCCCTTGAAAGATTATGCTCAGTTTTGCTGGGTTGACTCTTGGTTGTAATCCAAGCTCTTTGCTTAGCAGAATATAATAATTCAAACCCTTTGATATTTCTAAGTTCTGTGTAATCCTGACTGTGGTTCTTTAGTGTTTGAATTATTTCTTTCTGGTTTCTTACAGTATTTTCTCCTTAACCTGATATTTCTGGAATTTGGCTACAACATTTCTTAGAGTTTTCAATTTGGTATCTCTTTCAGGAAGTTATTGTTAAATTTTTCCATGACTATTTTGCTCTCTGGTTCTAGTATAACAGGGCAGTATTCTTTGATAATTTCTTGAAAAATGCTGCCCAGACTTTTTTTTTGATCGTGGCTTTCATGTAGTCTGATCATTCTTAAATTATCTTCCTGGATCTATTTTCTGGGTCAGTTGTTTTTGCAGTGAGGTATTTCACAATTTCTTCTATTTTTTTCACTATTTTGATTTTTTGTTTGACTGATTCTTGATGTCTCATAGAGTCATTAGCTTCCACTTACCTAATTCTAATTTTTAGGGAATTATTTTCTTGAGTTAGCTTTTTATCTCCTTTTGCATTTGGCCAACTCTACTTTTTAAAGAGTTGTTTTCTCCACTGGATATTTTTTTTTCCAATATGGCCAATTATATTTTTTTAAGGAATTGTTTTCTTCAGTCAATTTTTGTACTTCCTTTCTCAATCTGTTGACTGTCTTCCATACCTCTTATTTCTTTTCCCAAATTTTCTTCTACTTCTCTTATTTCTTTTTCTAAAATCCTTTCTGAACTCTTCCAAGAAGAATTTTTGTCTTGACATTAATTCGTATGCCTCTTTCAGGTTTCTCATGTTGCCATTTTGACATTGTTGTCCTTTTCTGAGTTTGTGTTTGAATCTTCCCTGTCACCATAGTAACTTTCTATGACCGAGGCTCTTTTCTTTCTTTTCCTTTATTTCCTTTTTTTCTTCATTTTTAATCTATTTCATGACTTTTAAAGTTGAGCTCTGCTCCTGAGAGAGAGGGGAACTGTCTCAAGCTTTGTGTTTTAGGCCAGGGGCCTGGTCTATGGCTTTCTGTTCCAGGGCCTCAGGTGCTGGTGCCTTGCCCAATGCACTGGGTGACCTGGCCTAGTCATGCCAGTTGCACCCTCTGTCCTCAGCCTGGCAGATCGCCTTTTGCATTGGGCCTGAAAACCTCACAGCTGGCCTGCCATGCCACTGGCCTGATGATCCAGGACCATGGGGCCTCAGTTGCTAATCTATGCTGTTGCTAAGAGCCTCCCACTGGCTTGTCCAGACACTGTTCATACTGGGTTGTTTTTTTTTTACCCAAGTGAGATAGACCTTTCTTGGTCCTTCTAAGTTATTGTAAACTGGAAAATTGTTTCACTCTGTCTTTTCGTGGGTTCTGTTGCTTGAGAATCTATTTATAGGCTTCATTTAACATTATTTACCAAGGAAACTGGGGAGATTTCAGGCAATTTCCTGCCTTTCTCTACCATCTTGGCTCTGCCTCTTCTTTCTTTAAACATTAAACAGAAAGTGAAATTTCTAAAAGATACAGTTTTATTTCCTCCTTATGGAATACAAACATTAATTAATCACTTTATTTTCATCCTATAAGTATCTGTTTAATTTTTATAAATTGATTTGATAAATTTCTATGTAAGATATAATGTTCATCTCTCCTTTCATCATCTCCTTAGTTAAAATGAGTCATTTTTATCATTTTCTGAAAATCGTTTTCCCCTAAAAACCACGAATGCCTTTAGTGCCAGAAATTTTTGCTTAGCTTGTCAAGACATATAATTTATGTGAAATCTAATTTCTTTTGCTTTTGGATATCTTGTATTCTGGTATTCTAGCCATTTTTCTCCTTTATTTTGGTCCATTAGTAAGCCTTCGTGATTACAGTTTTTGATAGGTAAAGAGCTTCTTCCTGCCTACTGGTATAATTCTTTCTTTAATGTTGAAGTTTTCTGTGTGAAGGAATTATTTCTGAGTGAGTTAAATTTAAGGTACCTTGATGATGGTGTAATTTAGAGTTTGTAAAAGTATCTTGTGCATTCTTTATAATTTCCTTACATGGTTTCTAAAAATGTGGTATCCAATGATTTTTTTTTTTCCTTTTTATTCATATCTCCCATACCTCCTAATAACATTCTGTGTCACAGAGTCTTAGAAGCTAAGGGGAAAATACTTCAGAGAACACCTAGTCAAACCCATTCATAACAGCAGACAACAAGGTATTAAACAACTATAAAAGATGTATCACCATGAAGAGATAACTTTAGGAGCTGTATATTTGTCCTTTGAATCAATAAGAGACAAAACAGGAGACTGGGTGAAGGATGATAAACCATGACTCAATGTACACTTTAAAATTAAGCTCACTGAATCCTAGTGACAGACTCAAAGAGGAATCCAGCTTTTGATGGAGTGAGTAGAACATGAATGAAGCTAAAGAAGGGGAAGTTAGAAGAATTGATATGGAGTAAGAAAAATGAATTACAAAAAGCAAGTAACAGAAAGAAAGTCACTAGCACTTTGAAAGCAAGGATGTTTGGGCAAATCAAGGCCAAATAGTTCAGGAAAGATAGAGTACTTCTGAAAGCTTTGGAATACAGATCCCAAGGAAATAATCCTATTTCTCCTTTACCCAACTAGAACCTCTTGTGGAAGGCTGAAACCTTTCCCTCTATGCATATGGAAAATCTATTTGGGTTGTGTGTGTGTATGTGTGTGTACATATGTGTGTGTATGTGTATACACATGCTCATATGAGTTGAAGGGGTAAAACATAATCAGAGTAGATAAAAATATGACGCTTTTTTGCCAGAGACATTTTGTGTTTTGCCAGCATCTCTGCCTCTGGCCAGGATTTGAGAGCTAACAAATAGATGAAAAGAATTACACATTTACACAACCTATGATACTACTTTTCAGAATACAGAAGGAATGTTTATATAAGGATATCTATTTGACCAAGAAGTCAATAGTAAGGAGAAATAAAACTATATATGACTAAAGGACCCTAACTCAGGCTCCCTACTCCATGTTGATTACATATTTGATGAAATTGATAGTCATTATATATATATATATATATGTATATATATATATGTATATATATATATATATATATATATACATACATATAGTTGGGTTTTTTCCTACTGTGATTAGCATAGGACATTAGTGGACTCCAAAGGGAAAGTAATAGTTTGTATCATATCTTTTATATCCAATAAATGTAACCCAACAAACATTTATTAAGCACATATTATGACCTAGGCACTGTGCTAAGCACACTGTAATTGTAAGAATACAATTTAAGGCATGGGGCTTTAAAAGATATCAGTATATTTTCACCCTTTCATAAAATATCTTGCTTTTCTTTAAAAGGGACAGGAACACCATAACGTCAGGTCTTTAGAAAAAGATTGCAAGGAACTGAAGTAGAAGAAGAAGAGATAAATTTCATTCAAGACTCAGTCTTGGGATATCCTAAACACTGAAGCTTGCAAATTCAATTTCCAGAAACTCTTTACCCAAGCTTTACATTTGCAATTATCACATAATTTGTTGATTTTTCTCCAGTGAATGTTTGCCAAATACACCCCATCAAAGATTTCTTATGTATTAAATATTTATGCCCAAGCTGTTACACCAAAAACTTGAGTATATACTTTACTTTTAGAATTAATTTATTTCTAATTTTTTAATGCAATGTAATTAGCTGAATTGCTCTTAGAATATAATCAGTTGTTATATATTTGAATAAGTTAATCATGTCTTTGTGGAAGTGTGACTGGTTTATAATTATCTCAGAGCCTGAAATTAACTGTTTATCTAAAAAGTAAGACTAAATCTGATTCCTAGTGAAGTAGACTGTGGGAAGGAATCATAAAGTCTGGCCTTATTTAGAAAGTTAATTCTAGTACTTTGAGTTCATAAGACCACACGTTATTTTTCTGCCTACTTCAGAATTGAATTTTTATGGGCACCACGTTTTAATATCAATGGTTGACAATCAATGATGACTTAGTCCAGAGCAGGGGATGGTGATGGGGCCGGAGACCAGCCTGGACAAAGACTCACTGAATGAACTGCTAGCTTAGCCTGGAGTAGAAAGCCTTCACTTAGTGATGAGCTAATAGTACTCAAACATATTGAAAGGTGTTTATGTGGATGAGAATTTAGACCTGTTTTACTTGGCTTTAGAAGACAGGTATATTAACAATAGATGGAAGTTCTGGATAAACAAATTTGTGTTCATTTTAAGGAAAAAAGAAAATAAAACTTCTACCAGTTGCTGTTATTATCGTTGTTCAGTCATTTCTGTCATTTCTGACTCCATGATCCCAATTGAGATTTTCTTGGCAAAGATGCTGGAGCAGTTTGCTATTTCCTTACACAGCTCATTTTACAGATGAGGAAAATGAGGCAAAGAAGGTTAAGTGACTTACCCAGGATCACACAGCTAGTAATTATCTAAAGCTGGATTTGAACTAAGATCTTCCTGACTCCAGGCCTAGCTCTCTATCTACTGCACCACCTAGCTCTCCTCTTCCTGTTAATTAAAGTTATCTGAAATCTTAAGCTGGTTCCAGTTTCACAACCTGTCTCATATATATCCCCTCCTCTCCACTTATACAATCAGTACTCTAGTTCAGCCAGTAATCACCTTTTCACTATACTCTTGCCTAGCCTGCTAATTGGTGTCCTTGCCTCAAGTCTCTTACCACTTTAACAAATTTCTCACTCAAGTGCAAAGCAATTTTTCTAAAGCTTGTTATGTCACACCAATCCTCCCACGAAGTAAACTTAAATTATAGCTCCCTATCGTATCCAGGATCAAATAAGATGATTTCTAGTATTGAAATCATTTTGCGACACAAGCCTTTCCTATTTTTCCCAGCTTCCTTCACTTTATTCCACTCTATGAACAAACCATATTGCTCTACTTCCTGTCTCCAGCACAAGGCATCCCTGCTCTGTGGCTTTGTTCTGGCTGATCTCCTTGCCTGGCATCCTCTCCCTCTGCCTCGATGCCTCTTAAATTCCAAAGCTTCCGTCAAGACAGTTCCAATTGTTCGTGGTTGCAGTTTTTTCTCAGATATTCAAGCCTTCATCCTTTTCTCTATTCTCTCCCAAAACAAAGAAGCAAACAAAACTCTTCACAATGCACCCTTAAGTCTTTGTCTGACACCAGACTTCCACGCTTGTACTTGTTCAGTTGTGTCTGACACTTCATGACTCTGTGAATCATACTGTGCACAGTTTTCTTTGCAAAGATACTGGAGGAGTATGCACATTTCCTTCTCCAGTAGATTAAGACAAACAGAGGTTAAATGATTTGCCCAGGGTCAAATAGCTACTAAAGTATCAGAAGCCAAGTTTGAACTCAGGTTTTCCTGTCTCTGGGCCACGGACTATCCTCTGTACTACCTAACTTCTTCCTGGACATCCAGACTACTTCATAGCTATTTCTTGTGACTTCTCCAGTACCCACATTTTACTCCTCCTTCCCAGCTCCCCTTCATGTACTGTCTTCTCCCATTAGGATGTAAAGTCCTCAAAGTCACTGTATATCTTGCTTGCTTTTATCTGAATCCCCAGAACTTACAACAATACCTGGCACGTGTACTCACTAACCGTGCTACCTACGTACCTATCTAGATAGCACGGTGGATAGAGATCAGGGCCTGAAGTCAGAAAGACCTGAGTCCAAATCTAGCCTCAGACACATGGTAGCTGTATCACTTTGGGCAAGTCACTTCACCTCTGTTTACTTCAGTTTCTTTACCTGTAAAATGGGAAGAATAAGAGTACCTACCTGTGAGGCTCAAATGAGATAATACTTACAAAGCTTGAGCAAGTCACTTAACCTTAGTTTGCCCCAGTTCCTTCAACTGTAACATGGCAATAATAATAGTATCTCTCTCTGAGACTCACAGTATTTGTTATATTATTTGTAAAGTGCTTAGCATAATGCCAGCATATAATAGGCTCTAAATAAATGCTTATTACTCTTCCCTATCTATTCATTTACACATATTTGTACTACTGTGTTATAAGAAATGTAGAGCTCTATAATTTATTTTTAAAACATGGAAAGACTTGCACAATATAATGAAGAGTGAAATGAACAGAACCAAGAGAACATCATATACCATGACAGCAATATTGTTTTAAGAACAACTTTGAGTGAATAAATTATTTTTTCTATTATAATACCCAATTAACTATAATACCCAAATTAACTATAAAGGATACATGAAGAAAGATGCTATCTGCATCCAGAGAAAGAAGTGATAAATAGAAGTATATATATACAATAATTTCACATATATATATATATAGACCTTTTTGTGTCTAATGGTAGCTATCTCTAGGGTGAAGGGAGGGGTGAGAAGGAAAGAAAAAAGACATTTGCATGATTTTGTTGCATATTTGAAAGCAATAGCAAGTTGTGCATAGTAGCGTTGTAGTTGCATGTATAATCATCTTTTTTTTTAATTTTACTGTGTTGTGGAAATGCTTGTTTTATTCCCTAAATTAAAAATAAAATAAAATAACCCCAACCTGTTCTAATCTAGCTCTAGCTTGCATTCATTTTATTAAGAAAGGGTAGTGAGTTCCCTGTTGTTACAAATATTTGAGGAAAATGGATGACTGCTTGTTTTGTTTGTCATAGAGGAGTTCCATGCTTCAGTTATAGGTTGTAATGTTAACTCTAGAAACTTTTACAACCCCTATATTCTCTGATTTATACCCTAAAGTCTTAAAAATCAGAAACACATACACATATGTATGTATACATACACAAATATATAATATTCATGCACTCAAAACCATTTTCCAATCTATTATCAAAATGGCCTAGCGCTATTTAATTCAAGGAATAAATTAATGAAAAATTCTTTATTAGGTATTTATATCCCTATATAACTAGATTATAGCATGTAGAAGGTACTTCACAAACACTTACTGAAGTGCTACAAAAGGAAGTCATAGAATCACAGGAGCATAGGATCATAGATTTAAAGCTAGAACCACCTCAGAGATTATCACATCCAATTACCTCATTTGAAGGATAAAGAAAATGAGGGAGGTCAAGAAAACCCAGGAGACTGAATGATTTACTGAAGCAAATGTCATTGAACTGAAGTTCAGGGAATCTATTTCCCCCAGGAATGCAGAATACAGAGCTCTTTGTGGTAGGATGATGTAATAGGAAAGAAGTTAGGAGATAGGAGACTGGTATGTATTGGGGCCTTTATTAACTATTTCTGCAACCTTGAGCAAATCAAATTAACTCTGTTTCCTCATTTATGAAACAGAAAGAATGTTATTAGTCCCTCAGGGTTGTTTGGAGGATAAAAGGCAAGAATGTATATGCAGAGACTGAGGAAAAAAAGATATTAAATGAAAGAATGGTCTTATTATTTAGATGTCCATGCTGATAGTCACCTAGGATATCTTCCTCAGTAAATGAAAAGAAACTGCACCTCCCCCCCACCCAGCTTCCATGAGGCTCTCCTGTCAACATGCTTTATTGCAGGGGTTTGTGTTTGCAGATGCTTTCTGAACTCCTTGCCACCATATTTGTGTCTTTGACTCCTCAGCCTAAAATATTACAGTGGCCAGCTGTGGTAACAACCAAGCCAGGCCAGCCTTCCCTTAAAACATTGCAGACTGAGTTGTGAGGCACAAGGAAAGCTTTGCTTCATAATGCTTTCCTTCTTTCTTTTTTTTTCTTTTTTTAGGGTGCTTTTGGTCACCTTCAATTATATTTATTTCCCCCACCATGCCATCCTTGTTGCAGAAGGCAAAAGGCATGCTGACATCTGCTGCTAATTCTGCCACTTCTCAAATCACTTCTGAGGTGCAGGCTCACTTCAGGCGATGACCCACATCAGCTCCATTTCATTATTCTTTTTGAACTCCCCATGACTCTTAGGAGGGAGAATCCTCTGGCTACAGAATAATCTAGGCCTGGAACTTAAGAGGAACTTTCATGATTTGTAGATAACCTTATTACAAGAAATAGACCTTTTATAGCTATCCAGCAATCTCTGTATCTTAATGACATGAAGAGAAATTTGAGAATTTGAATCATTAATACGTTGACTTTGCTTTATTGCTTAAAAGTTTCCAAACTTCTTGATGCG
The DNA here is from genome assembly GCA_028646595.1 of Phalanger gymnotis. Taxonomy (NCBI): domain Eukaryota; kingdom Metazoa; phylum Chordata; class Mammalia; order Diprotodontia; family Phalangeridae; genus Phalanger; species Phalanger gymnotis. The sequence continues at coordinate 2,066 of JAQQSZ010018779.1, read as the reverse complement.
GGTTGTTTCATTTCATCTTCAATAAGAGTCTGTAAAGTAGGTCTTAAAGGTATTTTTATCCCCATTTACCAGTAAGGAAACTGAAAATCAAAGTTAAACATTTACGTATCATATGATTATTAGTAAACAGAGGCAAGACTCAAATCAATCTTTTCTGGTCCCAAATGCAGGATCTGTTCCATTATGTGGTATTGCCACATATAAAAATATATGCGTATATGCATGTGTAAGGCATGGTATATCTCTTTCTGATCCATACAAATCAATGCATTTTATACATGTGTATATTGGTCTATGATATGTATATATTTGCCTTACAAATACATACATATACTTAAAAGCTGTGCAAAATTTTATAGTTTACAAAATACTGTGTCCATTTTCTAATTTTATCCTCATACCAGATTGATGAGCTAAAAAGAAAACATATTAACCCCAAACTACAGAGGAAAAAACTGAGGAGTGGAGAGGGCCAGTGATTTGCCAAAAGTCACACAGAACAGCTAAGTGAAAGATCTGAACCTTGAACTCATGACTTATGATTCCAAATCCAATGTGCTTTCTCCCATCCTATTACGCTATATACCATAAGAAGTGTATGTATAACATATACACACATACATATTAGAAGATAAATTTATTAACCACTAGAAAAAACTTTCATCTGTATTTCTCCTGTATTTTGTTAAAATCCTAAAAGGGGAAGAAAAGATATCTACACTGCTTACCTCTACTGGCTCTTAGTTAATAATCATTTATTAAACACTTAATATGTGCCAGGCTATGCACTATACTAAGTACTAGAGATAAAAATACCAAAAAAAAGTAAGCAAATCCCTGACTCTAAGAGATTTTAATGAAGTTACAATCTAATAGAAGAAAACCACCCCCAAAAGGGACCTGAGGAGGAGGGAGGGGGAGAAGAAAAAGGAGAACAAGATGAAGTCTTGTTTAGCCAGGTAAAAAAATGAAGAGATGACTGCTCTGGGGGAGAGTCTTTAAATGGGGGTTTGGGGAGAGCTTTTCACTCCACTTTCCATTCCAAGGGGTCACAACGGTCAAGGGTAGGGGTGAGTTATGAGTACTAAGGCTGAATTGATCTTTCAGGAAGATAAAATTCTTATCACTCCAAAACCCTTTACGATTTGTCTTCTGATGTCATTGTTCAACTAAAGTTACCAAGGATTTCTGAATTCCTAACGTTATCATAGTTGTTTCTGTCTTCATCCTTCTTGAATTTGGTGTTGTATTTGACTCTGTTGACCAACCTCTGTTCTTGGACAAACATTCTTCTCCATATTTTCATAACAGTTCTCTTCTGGTTCCCTTCCTACCTGTCTTGCCACACCTCAGTCTTTTCTGATCAATCATTACTGTTGGCCTCCCTCCACCAGGGCTTTATCCTGGACCTTCATCTCTTCTCACTCTCTATCCTATCATTACTTCGTCACTTAGCAATTTTATTATCATCTCTATCTATCATCTCATGTCTACTAGACATTTAAAAATAAATGTAGATATTTCAAAATCAGCATACCCAATCAGAACTTATTATGTCCCCATTTTGCCTCTAAAGACACCTTTCTGAAAGGCCTATATTTTCTATAGAGGGCACCACCATTTTTCTCATCTTCCAGGTTTGAAAGTTTCTTATGTTCTTTACTCTTCACTGCACAAATTCAACCAGTTGCCACATCTTACATTCCTGTCACCACATGTCTCTTATTCATCCCCTCTCCTGACTTGCACAACTATCACCTTAATTTAGGATCTCATTGCTTCTCATCTAGACCAGTTCTATGATCTCCTAATTGGTGGCCTACTTCAAATTTCTCCGTACTCAAATCCATCACCTACAAAGTCACTAAAGTGATTTGCCTTAAGCCTAGATCTGATTTCACTCCCCTCTTCAATAAACTTCCCTTCCTTCCTTCCTTCCTTCCTTCCTTCCTTCCTTCCTTCCTTCCTTCCTTCCTTCCTCCCTTCCTTCCTCCCTCCCTCCCACTCTCCCTCCTTCCCTCTTTCTTTCTTTCTTTCTTTCTTTCTTTCTTTCTTTCTTTCTTTCT
>JAQQSZ010018778.1:0-10507 GCA_028646595.1 Phalanger gymnotis | reverse complement strand
TGTTTGTGGGTTGAGAAGTCTGGTAACTGCTACAGCTCACTGATTCAGGGTGCTAGGGTGTTTCCCCAATCTGGCTAGCAGCTTCTGTGGGGGTGTAAGATCCACCCACAGCCAGCACCACTGCTTTGGAAAAGAGCTCCAAGGAAGAAGAGGCCAACCCCTGGCTTTTATATCTTTGTCAGCAAATCGCCACAAAGGGGCAGACTTAAACCCATTAGGTGGTCTAAGAGCCTCTGCTGTCCCAGACATGTAAACTAGGCCCTCCCTGGAGTTAGCCCCACCTTGGGCCCCACCTTAGTTGCCAATCCACACCCACATAGGTTTTACACCTAACAGAGGTTTGGGCCTGGGGCTTAGCACTTAGTAAGACTCAATGAAATACACTGAATTACTCAACAAAAACAAAAGCCAAACTCTTCAAGGGCACTTGTTGAACTAAGTGCTAAGGAGTCCATTTTGCTTACCAACACATAAGGCCTGTTCTGCCCTGCTCCTGGTCTGGTTGGTCTTTCTGCCTCACACTCTGGGCTCTGCTCCCTTCCTCTCCCAGCTCCTTGTGCAATAGACCTCCCCCAGCGACCATCCAGGCTGTCCTGGGCTAGATCACTGCTTCCCTCTGCTATTTTGTGGCTTCCGCAGTTCTGGAATTTGTTCAGAGCCATTTTTTATAGGTTTTTGGAGGGATCTGGTGTGGAAGCTCACGCAAGTCCCTGCTTTCCAGCTGCCATCTTGGCTCTGCCCCACAATAGGCCTCTTTCGATAATTCTGAGTAAGGATGGGCTTAAATCAACTTGATCCTTCCACTGCCATACAAGCTCAACACAAAAAGTCAAATATAAGGCAAAACATCTATCTGTTTAATATGAATTTAAATATTACATATTGGTATACAAAACGATGAAAACTTTCTAAGAAACAGAGCAGCAACTTGGGGGAAAAAGCCTCCTAAGTCTCACTCCTGACTTAAATGCACTTCCACCTCCTCCTCCTCCTCCCACATGAAAGTCTACAAGGCTATGAGAACGCTGGAAGACAAGGTAGAGTATATTGTGAGATGCTTAAGGTCAAGAATGTAATTTCCAATGAACAGAACTGTACTAGGTTGGAGCACCAAAATTTAGAGGGCTCTGAGAGTAGTTGCATTCCCTCTAATGTGTAGGAAAAAAAATTAATTTAGCACCTGGTTAGCAAAGAGAATTAACTAAAATAGGAAACTAACAGATGGCATGTTTACTCCCCTGCTGCAACTGCACCCCAGGTAAACTTGTCAAACTCCATGCCAATTCCTGGCACCATGTTGGGACTTCCTAGCCAAGTTTTCATGGTACCTGCCAGGTCTCCATCCATGGGACCAGTGCTCCGGGGTCTCTACCCATCCCCATCGCCACCGCTATCAACAACAACAACAATTGAATTATTCTGGGTGCCAAATTTGTTAATTATGTCTCTGTTCATTATTATTCTTTGTTTGTGTATCCATTGACTGAGTCTTCTGTATACCAAAAAATAGCCACAGTCTTTGACCTCCTTTATTATTTGTGAAGCTCTACAATGCTAGGAAAAGTCCATCGGTCCACAAAACAAGAAACTGCAGTGACTGTTCACCAAACAACCACTGGAAAACTCCAACCTGTTGGAACTCAAGCAAGTAAATCTTGTCTATTTCAGTGTTCCCAATATTTAAAAAAACCTAGATGTCCTTCCTTCCCTCCTCCTAATTCTAATAAAAGAACTAATGAACACTAGGAAAACATTGATGAGAAGCATGCACTTAAGCAAACACAAATTGTATAAGTTTAAGGTATTATAAAGGCAGCTGGCAAAGTAGATAAAGGGTCAGACCTAGAGTCAGGAAGACTTATCTTCCTGGGTTCAAATCTTGCCTCAGACACTTATCAGCTGTGCGACCCTGTGCAAGTCACTTTACCTTGTTTTGCCTCAGTCCCTCATCTGTCAAATGAGCTGGAAGGAAATGGTAAACCACTGCAGTATCTGTCCCAAGAAAACCCCAGACAAGGTTACAAAGACTCAGACGCAAGTGAAATGACTGAACAACAAAAGGTATAATACATAAAAATAACATTAACAAAAAATGTAAATAAAATCTGAGATCATAGATTTTGACGGCAGACTAAGGGGGGAGGGGATTATTGAAAGGGATAAATAATGTATTCTCTAATTGGAAGTATACTTGTTGAGAAAGTAGCCTTTTATAGAATTATTTGAAAATACTTCAACTGTATTGCATTGCCAATTTATAGAGCTGGCTTAAGATGCTTTACAAAGGCATAACTGTGTAGTTTATTCAAGCAGATAAACAACCTGGAGTGTCTTAATATATATTTAGCAAACAGTATCATTTTAACAAGGATTGAAACTCATAAGTGATTTACTAATATTCTCTCATACATATGCAGCGTTGAAGATAGTTGTTTTTAGAGACAAAGAGAAAGTCACAGCTGTAGCATGCCAAAGAACCAGAAGACTGTTAGATAATTAGACTGATCAACATTCTGGCATCACAAAACCAGTGGTATTGCACTCTCCACATCAGAGTCTAACACAAGCTCTGTGCTTGCAAAATTTGTGACTTTAGTTGATTTAAACAGTGATTTTAAATTAGAGCTGTATATAATTGCCACTAGTTTTTATATAACACTTTCAAAATTATGAATCATCTGAAAACTTATATAATTTTGGATGGCCATTTAAGAATCCATATTTAGAACTGGAACAGAGAAAATCTTTGGGGAGTCATAAAATTGAATAGTGAAAATTAATGTAAAAAGCCACAACCAAAATGCTTTCCAGCAAAGTTGAATTATGATACAAAAGTCAGTATATGATAGTTATCGATAGGAAATGATTGACACTTTATATTTCTATCCACTAAAACAAACCAATTCAACTCCAACTACTTTCATAACAATTTTTTTCAAAAGAATGCCTATGCTGTGTGTTATATTGCCATACACCATAGCAAGTCACTTTGGAGAAAAACTTAAACTGAAACTTAGTTTTTACTGCAAAATCAACTACATTAAAGCAAGCAAAATCCAAATTATTGTGCACTGCCAACTATATCTTGATGGAAAATTCTTTCTTCATTTGGCTGATAACTTGAAAAGCAGTTTTGCTCTAACTTTATTCTTTAATACAATTAAGGAGGTCATCTATAACATAAAACAAACAAAAACCCAGTATTTTTAAAGTCCCTAAAATGAATAAACCTTAAAGACTATAAATTTACAGTATCATACATGTGAATAATCAGTGATACTAAAAAATTAATATAGGTCATGTGTCCTAAACTTAGATGTCCTGTGGTTATATGACTGGTGCTACATTTGCAACAGTCATTAAAAGTCATGGGCCAGCCTTAATAACACAGTTACCATTTTATATACAGATTGATGTTATTTTTCTGTTATACCTATAGGTAAAAAGCATGAGCAATGATAAAGAAACAATTTCTTTCCTAAACTAAAAGTAGCCAGATTTTATGTGTTGTTATGTGAAAATCATTTACTATTATATGCACAGCACTAAAACCAATCCTACCAATGATAGCTGAGAACATATTGCAAACACTTCCTTCTCCCAAAGAAAGTAACTCCTTCCTGTTGTGTTGAATAGTGATCATGCAAGCACCATAGCAAATATGGATTTCTCTATCTCCCAGGTTAATGATGTGGCCTGAAGCAGATTTAGAACATTGAGTCTCACTCTAGAAAGTGAAATCAAGAGTTAGATATCTCCTTATCTTTGTTTCAGAAAGGCTACCATAGAAGAGAAGAAGGAAAGTCAGCTTCAGATCTTTCTCTTCTCTTTGGATAGCTCTAGCTTCAGGAGTTCAAAAGTGACCCTGCTGCCAGTCTCGTCTCTTTTGTCTAGAAATTGCAGAGATGCAAAGAAGTTTCAGAATTCAACTGCTCTTTCCCAACCTTGGAGCTACCACGCATGTCGGTCAAAACTGAAAATCATCTTTCCTGATAGTATTTTTCAAGAATCATCCCTGGACTGTTTGGATGGATCTAATCATATGCTATATTATAAACACATTTTGTGTTTTAAAAAAAAGCAAGAAAGGCTTTTTAATTCCTAATTAAAAAAACACATGCAAAATCACTTATTAGAAATATTTTTAAATATAATTTTGCAAAATCTTATCTATTCCTTTTAAAAGACAGCAACATTATTATTAGCCAGCAAATACCATAGACTGAAATGTTTTAAAAACTAAATTCCATAATTTTAGCTAATAACTAGTACTGCTAAGGTTTCTATAGTTACTCAGGAAAGGGTCATGACTGTCTGAAACACATACACTCTGATAATTAACCACATCATGATAGACTGACAACATTTAATGATTAATTACGCTAAGACCTCAAATTCTTAGCAGGAGGTAAAAGCACAGAATTTCAGAATTTAGCAAACACAACCCAGAGAGGCACAGAACACAAATAGAGTTAAATTTTAAAATGCAGGTTTTCAAATTCCTTATAGTATAAATGTCTCCTTAGGGGTCTTAAAGCTTAAGAAAATAAAAATTCTCTGCTTGCCAAATACCATCATCTGATCACAGTGCAGTCATAGCCCCAAAAAGCTCAAACCAATTATTTCAATCGTGACCTACATAGATAATCCCATATAACCCCCCCTCAACATTATATGATGTATACACTACCCATCTTCTCAAGCTACTTTTACAATCAAATAACTTTAATAAATACTACAACTCCATTATGTAGAATATTTGATTTCATTAGTGTGAATACCCCCACCAGAGAAGTAGATAACACATTTTCTACTCCTTTTAAAACTGTGCGATGCTCCCATGATTCTCCCATGTTTTCTTGTAAATTCTCCATGGCCTATCCACTCAATTACATGGGAGAATTATCCCATTTCACAGCTAAGGAAACAGAAGCCCAGAAAGGTTAAGCAATCTGTTTATAGGGCTTGGAAATGGGATGGACAGAGCCCCCATCCTGAATCCTCATCCATAGTTCTTTATACTATACTATCCTTCTTCGGAAAATAAAAACACATGCAAAGCCACCACATAAACATGCCTCTGCTATCAAAGAAAAGGGAAAAATGAAGTCCACAGTTATGTGATTACTCCTGTTGCTGGATGTGCTACTTAAATTCTTAGATTTCAAATAACAAATATTTTTTCCACTCAGTTCATGGTATACCACTTCATATACACGTGTATGTATACATATATGTGTGTATATGTGTATATACTATATATGTGTGTTCATATTTATACACACAACCACAAACTTATACACAATACACATATGTATGTAAACCTGTTAACACTGTGTCATCTACATATGTGTGAAGTGCACAAATTTGTAAATGTCTGGCCAAGGTTTTCAATCCAAGGTTTGGAGAAGTGGAACTACATGACCTATGCATTAACTAAATCCATAACCCTATGTCCTCATTATCACCATGCTCGAATCAGTGGAATGAAGCAGCCAAAGACATGCTCCATATGTTCTATAGATCATTCAACAGATATGCTGTAAAATGTAGATGACAGATAAGAAGCCAATGTGCTAACTTAAATACTAATTAATACATCTGTTATTAGCATTCCTAAGTTGATCACTGTCGGGGATAATTATTGGATCATAAACGTCAAACATCTAGAACTGGATCTTAGAAAGTTCAGGTGTCATATTTTAAGGGGTTAGGGGCTAGAAGTGTGATTTCATTAGGAGAAGGAGGTCCCGTGTACAGAAACTCTTTACCGATGCAGATTGGCAGATCCTCCGAAACTCATAGTCTCAGAGTTATCTAGAGCAGGGAGTGTCAAACTCAAGAAGAAATGGAGGCCATAACATTATACATAAAAGATTCCTACAAGTGCATGTTGATTTAGAAAATCACATTATGAACATTATGTATGTTTTATTGCATTTGCATATATTTGGTTAGCTATTTCCCACTTAGGTTTTAATCTGACTGGGGCTGTATTAGGAAAGGTTGGGGTCATGTAGCTGTATGTTTGACTCCTCTGGAACAAGCTTAACCCTAATTCTGATTTGTCGAAGGTCACACAACTGCTAGGTGTCTTGGGTGGGATCTCGGACTTCCTGCCTTAAAAGTAGGTGTTCTAGCCATTACTACTTCTCATATTCCATATCACCTGCCTCTTTAATAAAGACCAGTAAGACCAATTCATAGCAATTAATTATTTACATTCCTATAGTTACCCCTAAAGTTGAGGGTAATTGAAAACAGTCAATCATATTAACTTTTTATAGTTTCCCACTGTCTAATCTTGTTTATAATATTGACATGAGCGAAATATTTGGTATTTATATGTGTCTTTTAAATTAAACTATTCAAATAGAATTTAACACTGATAAAATGTCAATTTTAAACAATAGTGAAATAAGTTTTAGTGAACAGACTTGAAACTATGTGATATTCTTCTGCGCCCTTTCTCCCCTTTTCTGCTTCTTTGTCACTGTCACTGAGGAAGTGGAAAGGTGCTCACACAGATCTGAAGATCACTTAGATATTTTTGTTTCATCAGTTGAGGCAGAACTTATACTATGAGGTGACAGTCTTAGAGAAAACAAGGGAATCGTTTATAAAATTAGACGCAAAATCTTATTTGATTTTTTTGAAAAAGTCACTAAAATAACTCTGTAACCTTAAAGACTAATTTTATAGCATCATTCTGGTCTTTTCTCCTAAACTTAGTCTCTCCTGTATGCTACAATAAAGTGCCACACTAGGTTTTAGTCAGAAAAGAGTTGCCCAGAACAAGAAGGCATGAAGGAATTCCAAGCTGTGTTTAATGGATGAATTACACACACACACACATCAAGCACACTCAAAATATTAAAAAGGTATTGATTCTGGAAAAAGAGGACCTGGGTTCAAATCTCACTTCTAATACACTGCACAATGGTGAGGTGGCCTCTGCACCCTCAGTTCTCAATCTATGATCCTAAAATAAGTCAGATGGGTAAAGCCATATTAGGAGAGCCACCATTAAACACAGGCTTTCAAAGTTTTACAAAAAGAAATAGAAATTTGTGAATTACTTTTATGCACAAAGAAAATTGATTTCTATTCAGTTTTGAAATTTAAAATCTAAGTCTAGGGAAAAACAGGAATAAGAATTCTCACACTTCTGGGTACTTTCTACACATTTTTACAGGAAGTCTCCAATTTAAAAATGAGCCGTTTTTCTTCTAAAAGTTCATTTACAAGTATGCTATTTGAATCAAGGAATTATCTCCCCCAAAGAAACAATGTTATAAATGATTATTAGACTCAAAGTCCAGCCTACAAAAGTCTATTTAACCCATGTATAGACTAATACTAATGTTAATACTACTCTACAACTGAATTACTAATTGTAACAAGATTTATATGGAAAATTGCACCTAGTACCTTCATTTTGCATTTGTTTCCTTGGTGTTTTTTTTTTATCCCAGGGGTAAGGAGTGGGGTCTGGACTTTTCCTTTCAATGGTGCCAAGTTACTCCCTGTGTGGAAATGCCCTGCACCACTGCAGATCTTTATCTCATCAATAATTCAGTCTTAGAAAGCTGCCCAGGGGCACTGAGAGTTTAAATGACTCGCCAATTGTTAACAGACTTAGAATATGTCAGAAGCCAGACTTAATCAAGTCTTCCTGTCTCCAAGGAGAGACTTCCATCTACTGTCATGCTGCCTCTCTGGAGAAAACGAGGATATATATCACTCACCCTATAACTGTAATAGTCAGGAAAACAGGGACTCCTCCAGCCCCGTGCCAAAGTCATGTGCGCCAGTTACTTCCCATGAGTCCACTGCTATTAGTTACATTTCTCTAAAAGTTTATCCTGTCCACGTTACAAGTACCATAATCTGTCTAACACTCAGGGTTTGTTAAGAAATTATGTTACCTTGTAGAGTGTATTTGGTTCTTGTGATTGGAACTAAATTTTATGAGGAATAGTAGGAAAATGAACTGGCATTCCTCTCTCTTGCCAGAGCTAGGAAGAGTAGATAGCTTCACATCCTCTGAAACCCACAGGCACAGAGAGTTTCTCTCTTGGTGATTTGAGTTTGACACCACACAGGGAGTAATGTGGCACAGAGGAAATGACAGGTCCAGTCGCTGCTTCCCCCCACCCCTCAAATAAACAAATGCACTTACTGTCTTCATTTTTGCATTTGTTTACTCCTCCACTTACTGGCTTATGAACAAAGGAAACTCATTTAACTTTTGGGGGTTTTAATTTATGAGTCTAAAAAAGGCCAGCATTAGACTTAATGATCTCAAAGGTCCCTTCCCCTTCTAAATTCCATGACCCTGTCATGTTCCCTACAAGGCTCAACCAGTATCTCTTGAATCAATGAACACATGTATCATCTCTGACTCCTTTCAGGCTTCTTCACGGGCCACACATTCACACATCCAGACTGTGCCTGTTGTTCATTTGTTCCACAGCAACTGGGTCAAAATAAGCTGTTGTTCTTCACTCTTCATTGTGGACCCATGATCTAATTCGTAGATAACTGTGGGCAGTACTACAGACTTTCAGATACAGATGAAATAAATTCTTTAACAACATATTTATAGTTCTTACAGAGGCCTCAAATGGAAAAATAGAGACCAATGGAGACTATCTCACACCCATCTTCTTTATAAAGTATGTTGTCCACAAATGCTGTTTCAAAGCCCCAAGAAAGGCTACAGTGGCTGCAGAATATCTAAGCTGATAAAATAAGAAATGAAATTCAATAAGACAAAGAAGATATACAATGAACACTGCCCAGAGACTAGTCCACAAAGTTTGGACAGGAAGGGGCATATCTCTATCACCAATTTTGAAAGGAGAGTAACATGGATGGAATATGGTTCAGAAAATGCAAAGTGCTTAACAGCATTACATAAATTTTACATTATCAAGTCTTTTAGGTTAATAAATTATTAGCGAGACATGCTGTATATATCTGAAGTAAAATTGTCTATCAATCACTAATCAGGAGACAAGGTAGATCAAACAAACTGACCAAAGGATGTTAAGGACATAAGTAAAGAAGTTCCATCCAAAAATTACTGCATGGGCAGAAAGCTAGAGATGGTGCAAGTGAATAAGAGGTTGAGGGACTCATCTCTACATGGACAGGAGGTCAGGAAGGAATACAGAAAGACTCTTTGGGGAACAAAGGAAAGAAATGTGTATTTGCACTACTGGTTTAGCACAATGTCTAGCATACAGTCATCTCTTAATAAATGCTTTATTATTCATCACTCATTTAAAGGATGCAAATTGTTGTTGTTGTTGTGATTGTCTTTCATTCTCAAAGAGGGCCACAGCATCAGGGAAATGATGACCAGCTGACTGATTTGAGTGAGGCAGGGCTGTGCAAGGTCACCAGCCTCACTTTCTCCTCCAGGACCACCTGGGTCCAGTGGCCTGATATTCACCAGGACAACAGCATATGGCTCAGGATGCATTCGGAGACCCTGGCCATTTCAGGGGTTCTCACTTTGAGTGAGGTAATGCCCATTCGGTGAATAGGGCTCTTGAAGAAGTTAATCAAGGGATAGCCCCTTTAATAAAAAATTGAAAAAAAATCAAACTGGTAGGGGAAGATCCTCAGGGTTCCTGCCCAAAAGAGAAAGATAATACTTAGTATTTATATTCACTCTGTGCTGGGAGGGCAGGAGCTCCAGAGTGAGTTGGGTTTAAGGTTTGGTTTTTGAGAAAGGAAGGATACAAATACTTTTTTTTTACTGTCCAATCAAAGATAACAACTAATAATAGTGTGTATCAATCAATAAATTAATAACCATTTAATATCTAACAATAGTGTGTATCAATCAACAAATTAATAACCATTTATTAAGCAACTGTTAAATGCCAGGCACTGTGCTAGGCACTAGGGTTACAAATACAAGGAATGAAATAATCCCAAATAATTGTGATTTTATCCATTTAACAACATAATATGTTACCACAATTGGTATCTTTGCCCACTATAAATTGCTGAGGATTTTCCATGGCTAATGTTCTATTCTGGATTCACACAGGTGATCCAAAGAGCGAAGTGCCCCTTAATTTCATCTCTTAGGCGATCAACTTCATCCAAAGTTTATGTTCAATAAATCATCTTCATATTAAAGATTTTCCTCAATTAATGCTTGTCATCCTATTAAACCTCCCTGATAAACTCTCAAGGCTTTCAACCCTCCTTCTAGCTCACTCACATTAGTCCCAAAGCCAGAAAACACATCAACAACTGTAATTACTTCCTGAAGAGTATTATTTCAATATCTCAGTCTAATTTCTCAAGAGATCCTAAGTCAATCAAGGCTTTGCGCTGATCACAGAGACTGAGCCATGACAACAGAAAGCTGAAGTAGGAGACCATCAAGACCACTTGATTTGGCTATAAACTAGATTCATCTGAAACTACTGTCCATCTTCTAAATGGAAAAATTTCCACTGTGGAAGGAAGGAAGGAGGGAGGG
>JAQQSZ010018777.1:0-10507 GCA_028646595.1 Phalanger gymnotis | reverse complement strand
TTGGAGAATTCTATATACCCAACGATTTCGAACCATTCAGATATATATATGATCCTTTTTGAGATCATAAATTCGGCCTTCCTACTACACTCTCTCTCTTTTTATACCATCCCTTCTCAAAAGTTTGTTTACATTTTTTTTTTTGGTGTATCATTTCTTTCCATGTTCATTGTTGTAGTTAGAATATACATTGTTTATTTGGTGGCTGACTTTACTCTGCATTGATTTAGTTGGATCTATACATGCTTCTTTGCATTCATTACATACTCCACATACATATTACACACAAAATTTCTACAAGTTTCTCTGATAAAGACCTCATTTCTCAAATATAAATTGAACATAGAACTGAGTCAAATTTATAAAAATAAGGGTCATTTCCCAATTGATAAATGGTCAAGGGATATAAACAGGCAGTTTTCAGAGGAAAAAATCAAAGCTACTTATAGTCAGATGAAAATGCTCTAAATCACTATTGTTTGAGAAATGCAAATTAAAACAAAAATTTCTTACCAGACAGTACTATTCCATTATATTCAGGTATCACAATTTCTTTAACCATTCCCCATTGAAGGGCATGTACTTTGTTCCCAATTCTCAGCTGTCACAAAAAATGCTGCTATAAAGATTTTAGTGTTTATGGGGACTTTCTTCTTACCAATGGCTTCCTTGGAGTAGATTCCCAGGAATGGGGTCTCTGGCTCAAAGAGTATGGACATCATTGTCACTTTATTTGCATAAATCCAAATTTCTTTCTAAAATGGAGCATTTCACAGCTCCACTAACAATATATTGGTGTGCCTGCCACTCCACAATGCTTCTAGCATTGAATATTGTCGTTTTTGTGTGGATTTCCCCGACGATTTTCAAGATGTGAGGTGAAATCTCAGGGGTATTTTGATTTGTACTGTTCTTATTAGTGATTTGGAACATTCTTTCAATTGGTTGTAATCCTTTGCAATCCTTTTGAGAATTGTTTATGCATAGCCTTTGACTTCTTATCAATTGGAGAATGGCTATAAGTTACATATATGTAATATTTGATGATATTTCTTAGATACCAACCTGTTACCAAAGACATTTGGTACAAAGATTTTTTTCACCCATTTGCCCATTTCCCTTCTTATCCTAGATGCAGTAATGTGAGCTGTGCTTTTCAGTTTCAAAAAGTCAAAGTTATTTCTTTTATCCTTTTGTAACTAGCTCTGTCTCTTGTTTGGTTAAGAATGTATCTCCTACCTGTACCGATGAGAGGTATATCTCTTTCTCTTTTAATTTTTTGAATCATATGATTTTTAATATTAAGGTTGTATATCCATTCATTGTCCAATACATTAAAATGTATTGTGGAATATGTTGTAAGGTATTTGTATAAGCCTACTTTCCAGACTGCTTTCCAATTTTCCCAGCAGTTTTTATTAAATGAGTTTTTTCCTAGGTAATTTGTTTTCTATCTTATCAAACACTATGTTATTGAGTTATACTGTTTTGGAGTATCCCATATTAAGTTTGTTACATTGATCTACGTCTGCATTTTTTAAACAACTGCCAGATGGTTTTGATGGTACTGCTTTATAATAAAGTTTTAGGTCTGGAAGGGCTATTCCCCCTTTCTCCTTGTTTTTCATAATTTCCCCTGATAGTCTAGATTTTTTTTGTTTTTCCAAATGAATTTTGTTATATTTTATCAAGTTCTAGAAAGTATCCCCTTAGTTATTTGATTGGTTTAACATTAAAAGTATGCATTAAATTTGGTAGCATTGTCATTGTTATTATATTGGCATGGCTTAGCCATGAGCACTCAATTTCTCGTTATTTAAGTTGTTCTTTATTTCTTTAAGGATTGCTTTTTAACTGACTCTATAGAAATCATTTAGATATTTTGTGAATTTTGTAGTTATTTGGAATTACAGTTATCTTTCTGTTTTTACTTCTTGGGTATTATTATTCTTTTATAGGAATGAGCTGGTTTTTGAGGGTTTATTTTTTAGCCTGCAATTTTACCAAGTCTATTAATTGTCTCAATTGGTTTCTTGGCTGATTCCCTAGGATTTTCTAAGCATACCATCATGCCATCAACAGAGATAGTCTTATCTCCTCTTCACCTATCTTTATACTTTTCGTTGTGTTCTCTTGTTTTATTGCTATTGCTAGCATTTCTAGAACTATGTAAAATAATGTGTGGAGGGTGGCCATCCTTACTTCCTTTTTATATTTATCGGGGAAGGCTCTGGTGCATCCCCATCACAAGTGATGCTTGCTTTTGGTTTTAAGTAGATGCTTTTTATATTTAAAGCAGGTCCCTCTATGTGTATCCTTTGAGGGATTTTTAGCACAAAAGAGTGCTATATTTTGTCAGAGGCTTTTTCTGCATCTGTTGAGATGCTCATGTGATTTTGGATGTTTTTATCTTAATAAGATTAATTATGTTGATTGCTTTGCTAATGTTGAATATGTATACATGCATATATAATATATAATATATACACATTATATATGCACACAAGATGCTGGTAGAGTGCTTTCCCCCACAATTTTGGAGAATAATTTCCGAAGTATACATATTAATTTCTCTTTAATAGTTCAATTGAACTCCTTTGAATCCTCCTTTGAATCTCCCAGGAGCAGGAGTTTTTTTTTCCCCTTGGTAGTTACTTTACAACTGGATTTATTTCCTTTTCTGACATTGGGTTATTTAAAATCTCTATCTGATATTATAATATTTTGGATACTTCATATTTTTGAAGGAATTTCTGTATTTCTTTTGTGTTCTCAGTTATATGTTAGCATGTAACTGTATATAATATTCTGATTATACTTATTTCTTCTGGTTTTATTGTGATCTCACCTTGCTCATTTTCTATTTTATTGCTTTGATTTTTTTGCTACCTTCTTTTTATCAGATTTGCTAAGGGTTTATTAATTTTATTAGTCTTGTCAAAGAACCAGATTTTAGTTTTATTTATCATTTCTATGGATTTTGTGTTTCTAATTTGTTATTTCCCCTCTAGTTTTTAATAACTTCTTTTCATGGTTATTTTAGGTTTATTTGTTGGCTTTTAGATTTTCTAAAATGCATATTCCATTCATTAATCCTTTCTTTTTCCTTCTTATTAAAATCTGTTTGTAATTTTCCCTTGAGGATTACTTTAGCTGTATCCCAGAAATTTTGGTATGTTGCTTCATCATCATCATTTTCTTTTACATAGTTATTAATTGCTTCCATGATTTATTTTTTGATTCATTTGTTATTTATGAAATCATCATTCAGTCTCCATTTGAGTCTATATTTTTTTTTGTTTGTGACCTCTAAACCAATTGCTATTTTTATGTCATCAAGGACTGTAAAGTATGTGTTATTAATTCTGCTTTTTTAATGTTTGTTTTCAACACCTCTGTGCCCTAGTATATGGTAATTTTTTATAAAAATTCCACATGGTGCTGAGAAATATGTATATTCTTTTATATTTCTATTTAGAAGATACCATAAGGCTTTTAAACTCCAGATTCTCCAGTTTGTTCAGTTCCATGTTTTCCCTTTTGTTTTTCTTTCTATTAGACTTATCTAAAACTGATAGAGGGACAGTAAAGTCTCCTATCATTATTGTCTTATAATATCTTCCTGTAATTCAGATATTTTCTTTATGAATCTGCATGCTAGGACAGTTGGAATGTTTGTAATTGATATTGGTTTGTTGTCAATGGTTCCTTTCAGCATAATGTAATCTTGTTTATCTCTTTTTACCTTTTGGTTGTGAGATAGCATGATTACAACTCCTACTTTTTTTGTATTTGCTTGATGCAGAGTTGATTCTCCCTCCCCCTGCCCATTCTCTCAGTTTTATTGGTTTTTTTTTTTGAAGTTTTTTTTGGGGGTAGGGCAATTGCGGTTAAGTGACTTGCCCAAGGTCACAGAGCTAGTAAATGTGTCCAGTGTCTGAGACTGGATTTGAACTCAGGTCCTTCTGACTCCAGGGCCAGTGCTCTTCTCTCTGCACCACCTAGCTGCCCCCTCTCAGTTTTTTTGCATGTATGTTTGTTTTTAAAATCTGTTTCTTGTAAACAACAGATTGTAAGGTTTTGTTTTCTTATCCAATCTGCCGCTCTTTTTAATTTTATTGGATTTTTAGATCCATTCATTTTTAAATCATGAGAGGTTTATATTTCCTCCACCTGTGGCTAATATTTTTTTTCAAATTATGACCCCCCCCTTTCTGCTGTAAACACAGTACTGTTTTCTTTATCTTAATCTTTTTTAAAGGAGGTTCTTTTCCCACTAACTCTCTTCCTCTCACCTCTGATTCCCCTTTCTCATTTGGTCCCCCTTTCCTTTGGAGTTTTGGTTATATATTCGGTTATATATTTCTTCCCCTTCTATTTTCCTCTCAGTTAGTCAAGTAGATTCACCCTTCTCCTCCTCCCTTCAGCTACTTGTATTCCTTAAGTTTTTTCAATTTCATTTTTTGTTCCCTTTTCCAAAATCATTTCTCTAGCTCTCTCTATTCTCTATATTCCTCCTGCAATCAAAACTTCTAAGGTATCTATTATAAGTTCTCCCCTCTAGGCAGCTTCTGCCAGTGCCTTGTAGAGCTTGCCCTGAAGATTTCCCTGAGGATGTCAGAGAGGATACTGCCCCTTCTTCCCCCTGGTACAGCCTTCCAAGCCCCCCAATTACATCCTTAATTATACAGTCTACTATTGATCTGTACTCTCCTCTGATTACCTTTTCTTCCATTTGCTTCAAAATATCCCTGGGCCCATGCTTTCTCAATCCCCCAGGTGCCATTTAATTCCAGGAAATCCAAATTCCTCCCCATTTTTGAGGCAAGATAAGTGGACTTTTCAAGCACAAAAACCCTCCCCTCTCCCCTCCCCGCCCCCCTGCCCCAGACCACATGTCCCATCACAGACAATTTCTCTTCACCCATAGGGGTGGAATTCCCAACCTCTCCCCCCATTACCAAAGTAAGGCCTCTTTCCTTCCTCGCCTTTTCAATCCTTCTCCCTCCTCCTCACCTATTCCCATATAGGTTCTTCTCTTTCTGAGATCACAGGAGGCACTTTCCCCTCATTGCAAACCCTTGCTTTGACTCCAGCACACCACACATCTCTATCTGTCCATAGTGGTTCTGTTCACAGGTTCTGTCCATAATGACCCAGGCCCATCTCTTAACTTATATCTGTTGGATTTCTGCCTTCATTCCCATCTCCTTGTGTCCATTTACAAAGGAGTTTCCCCGCTGTCACTCCATGACTGTTGCTGTCCTTGGTTGTGGCATTTATTCACTTCTGCATTTCTGTTGTTTGGAGTGTTCCAGAAGCAAATAATTTCTTCAGTTCTTTCTAAAAATATTTTAAATGCCCCTTTGTTACTGAATGTCCTTTTTTCACTTACAGTTAAGTTCAGATTTCCCGGGTGGGTTACCCTGGGTTGCATCTTGAGCATTGCCCTTTGGAATAGATTGTTGCATTCCCCTCTATGTTTTCTCGTGGACACAGAAAAGCCTTATTTTATTCAAATGTCTTTTCCTTTGCATTTGAAGATCTTTCTCCTGATCACTTGCAGAACTTGTTTCCATATTGAATTGCTGAATTAAACCACTGTGTGTTTTAGAGTTTGCAGCCTAGAGTTTTTTGTTGGAAGTGATCTTTTGATTTCTATGTTCAGAAATTCTGGGCATTTCTCTTCTATTTTTTCCTTCAATATGATGTTAAGGTTTTTCATCTTACTGTGTTCTTCTGGGAGACCTACAATCCTTAGGTTTCTGTCCACATCATGTCTTTGAGATAAATGTTTTGCTTGCATAGTGAGCATATTTTCTTTTAATGTTATCATTTTTCTGCTTCTCTTCTTCTAGATTGTCCTTCATTTCTGTATATTTGCATTTCTAGTCTACCATTCTTTCTTTTGAGCAGCAAGGTGGTAAAATGGATAGAGTGCTAGGTATATAGTTGGGAAGATTCATTAAAATCTGGCCTCAGACATTTACTAGCTGCATGACCTTTGGCAATTCATTTGACCCTGTTTGCCTCAGTTTCCTCATCCATAAAATAAAATGAGACTTGCCATCACAGACTATACTTTTTCTGTTTTGCCCACCACATTTTGCTGTGCAGGCCATATTGTGCTCTCATAATTTTCATTTTTTTTGACCACTCAGGGAGAGAGTGTTATGGTTCCATGTTTTCCTCCCATTCCACAGAGTCCTCTGTCTCAAATGTTGGATCATTTCCCTTTGTTTTGCAGTATTTATTCATTGATCTGGAAACCATATTTCTTTCTATTGTTAATATTTTCCCTATTAATTTATATATTTATGTTCAAGGGCTTTGAGCTTTTTTCTTCCTGAGATCTTTGATGATTTAAGGGTTTTTTTTTCCCTGTCTGACTCCCTCCTCTCTGATGGTGGTGGTTTCTTTGGGGGCTAAGATCTCAAAGCATCTGAGCTTCCTTCCATGCTGGGTAGTTTATGGTTTACTAGACTACATCTCTGCCATAGGTGATTTTGGGGTACATAGAATTGGCCCCACTTGGATGCTGAGCTCTTTTCATTAGACTTAGTGGAGAGCCACGTGAGCAATATGGTGTCCCGTCCTGTTTCCTCTGTTTCTTAGGTCTGTGGCCCAGCAATGACAGTTCATCAGCTGGCTCTATAGGGTTGCACTGGTAATTCAGAGCTTTGCAGTGCAGGTACTACAGCGTTGTTTGGCTGCCCTGGCTGTCTGTTGTATCCTGAGAAGACTACCATAGCCTGGAGCCAGAGACTCCATGGATGTGAGAAAGAGTGAAGGATTGGGTTTTGTTGTATGCCTCTGTAGGGTCCTTTGGTCTGCTAATACTAGATTCACTGCCAGTAGTGTGGGAGGTGGGAGAGAGGTGCTGAGTAAGCACAGGGTCAGTGAGTGTCAGTTTGTGGACTTTTAAAAATCATCTTTTGGATTCTTGGTGTCCTACTCTGTGGAGACAGCTCAAATGACTTTATCTCTGGCATGTACTTTCTGTTTTGGAGAGGTCTGAGAGATGATGAGGATCAGAGAAAATGTCTAGTCCTTCATCTTGCTGCTCACATGCACTGGAAGTTCTTATTGCAATTAGATTTAATCATTTTCAATTTGGTCCATCTGTCTATACACTGAGTTCTTTTGAGAGCCTATGTTTCTATGGGTTTGAGAGCTATTCCTCCCAGCTTTATGTCATCTCTGTGTTGGATAACTGCTCCATTTATGTCTTCATCCAGATTGTAGACAGAGATGCTGCATGGCATTTGCCTAAGAGGAATCTCTGAGACACCCTATCAATGATATCCCTTGAGCTCAACATCTAAGTCTTAATCTCTATTATTTTAGTCTAGAGACATAAAAAGCTCAAAATTCACCTTAACTATGCCCTGTTATCCATTTAACCTTCAAGGAAATCATGAGAAACATTTGTTGCCTCACTACCTTCTCATCTCTCAACCCTTCACAATCTGTCTTCCATCTCAACTACTTGCTTCAAATAATTCACTCTCCTACTTCGCTATCTCTTAATTCCTAAATCCAATGGTTTCTCTACTTTCTTCCCACCCTCGCCAGTCCTCCTTGTCTTTGATCACTTGGCAGCTTTTAGTAAGTGATTTCTCCTTCCCATATGTCTCAATTTCTTCCTCCTTGACCTTCATGACAGTTTGTTGTTTTTCTTTTCTTTTTTCCTCCTACTTGCCTGACAACTTCTCAGTCTCTTTTATTGGATCATTATCAATCTCTCCCTCCTTTGGCTTGGTTGTACCATATGTCTCTGTGCTGGATCCTTGCATCCTTTTCTCTTACTCTACACTCTCTCCCAGAGTGATAATTGTTTCCATATGATCTCTGTGGACATGATGCTCAAATCTATAGGTTCAACCCTAATCTCTATCTTGAGCTCTGGTGTCACATGGACAACTTTCTGGTAGATATTGTCCCACAGGTATTTTGAATGCAACACATCTTCCTTATCCACACCTTCCCCTCTGACTCCCCTGTTTCTGTTGACGTCACCACAGTATTGTGGTCACCTATGTTCGACACCTTGGAGTCATTCTAGACTTCTCTCTGTTCTGCTTTCTCTTTTTCAAGCCAATTGCCAAGTTTTGTCAAATCTTCCTCCAGAACAGGTAGTTTTCACCTCTTACCTAGACTATCCAGTCTCTCTCCTCTCCAATCTGTCTTTCCTACATCTGCCAAACAAATCTTTCAAAAGCTGAGGTCTGATTATATCATTATCTTGGTTCAAGAATTTTCAGCAACTCTATTGCTGTGAAGATAATATTCAAATTCCTCCTTTAATGTCTCCTTCTTCCCCACCTTGCCAAACAGTCTGGCTCCAGCCCAACCTTTCTGGGATTGTTGTGCATCATTCCCCTTTATGCACTCGATATTCTAACCCAACCAGGCTTCTTCTAGTCCTCTGAACTTGGAAATAAACACATTTCTGTTTCATGGTCCAGGCTGCCCTTCATGCCTGGAATGCTCTTCCTCCTCAGCTCCACCCCCAATGGTCCTGAGCTTCCTTCAAAGCTCATCTCAGATCCTCCCTCCCTTAAGGAGGCTTTCCTGATGCCCATAGTTAGTGCTGGTCTTCCACGGCTAATGGGTCCAGATTCATTTATTCATGTATATGTTTTATTCTCCCCAGTATCATGTAAATTTAGTGAAAGCTGGACTGGTTTCCCCCTCTTTTTGGGGAGAGGGAATGTCTTTTTATCTCAAGCATTTAGTTTAGGGCCTGGAACGCAGTAGGTGTTTAATAAAGACTCCTTAGACTGTGTCAAAGTTACCTATGTGTCAAAACAAAGTAAACTTTAAAAATTCCCTTGAGGTTGATGGTACTATAGGTCCAGTAGGAGGAAACAGGAGAACAAGAGAATCGTAGAAGGTGATATGGTCTTAAGCAACATGAGGACATCCAGAATATCTAGCCCAAGGATGGTAAGAGTGTCAGTACCCTGGATACATCCCATTTTGAGTATCACACTCAGTTCTGGCTCAGAGTGGCTAAAGGATGGAGACCTGCTTTGTGAGATCACTTAAAGGAAGGAGAGACAGTTAGTCTGGAGTAGCCCTAGCAAGGACATACACAATCAATCCATCAGTCAACATTTATGAAGCACCTACACTGGGCCGAATGGTGGGCAGAGGCAATGAATGAAACAATCTCAGCTCTCAAGGAACTTCCATTCTACTGACATAATTGTCTTCAAATTCTGAAGAGAAATTACAGAGGAGAGGGATTTGAATTGTTCTGTGTAGCACTGCAGTAGAGAATAATAATTATCATTCTTTATATTACACGCATTGTAAATATGCAGGTCACACATGTATTTATAGCATTTTAACACTTCACATGTATTCCCTTATCTGATCCTCACAACAACTCTGTGAGATTTAGATTTAATAGAAAGAAAGAGTCCAGTGGGAAAAAGGTCTCTTTGTATGATGGTGAGTTCATCATCACTAGAGGAAGTCAGGTAGAGACAGGATGGTCACTTCTAGGGAGAAGTTGTGGAGGAAATTTCTCTCTAGAGCTAGGTGGTCATAGATAGCCTTGGGTCCTTTTTAATTCCCAGGGTCTGTGCTATGCTTTTGTCACCGCATTCCAGCTATCTAAAGTCCCTGATAACAATGAGTGTGCATTTTCTTCCCCTGCATTCAGATCCCCAGTTCACTTTTCTTATTGCCTGTGCTCTGTGCTTTCATAGATATCTGGGACCATGATTATTATCATTGCTCCTCTGCCTGTGTATTTTCTCCCGTGATTTACTTACTTCTTTACTGTCCCTCCGCTGTTATTCTCTTTCCTAGGCAACATTCTTTCCTGTCCATGGTACCTGGCTTAGTACTTATTGAGTGGTCCGTTTGTCCTTTTCCCTTCCACATGCCCTTTTAGGACTTCTTGATCAGGCAAGTCTCCAGGAAAATGTATTCTCCTTGGCCCTGATAAGTTCTTTTCTTCAGTGACTAAGACTACACTATTCTTGTATCTTTAAGACTTGGTCGAGAAAGGCAAATTCTGACTCTGATTACATTAAATTGAAAAGTTTTTCACAAAGTCAATGCAACCAGATTGGAAAGGAACCAGAAAGCTGGGAAACAATTTTTTTTTTTAGTTGAAAATTTTTTATTTATTTAATATTTTTAGTTTTCATCATTGATTTCCACAAGATTTTGAATTACAAATTTTCTCCCCATTTCTACCCTGCCCCCACTCCAAGATGGCATATATTCTGATTGCCCCATTCCCCAGTCAGCCCTCCCTTCTGTCACCCCACTCCCCTCCGCATCCTCTTTTCCCTTATTTTCTTGTAGGGCAAGATATATTTCTATGCCCCATTGCCTGTATATCTTATTTCCCAGTTGCATGCAAAACCAACTTTTTTTTTTGAACACCTGCTTTTAAAACTTTGAGTTCCAAATTCTCTCCCCTCTCTCCTCTCCACCCTCCCTAAGAAGGCAAGCAATTCAACATAGGCCACATATGTATCATTAT
>JAQQSZ010018776.1:0-10507 GCA_028646595.1 Phalanger gymnotis | reverse complement strand
GCCACAGCTCAGTAATTCAGTATGCTAGGGCACTCTCCGCTCCACTCCAGGTCTCGTCGGTCCGTGGTCTGCTGCCCCGCGCTGCGCCGCCTCGCGCACTGGGCTCTGCTTGGCTCAGCTCCGCTCCCCTCAGCTGGGAGGGAGCTGGGAGTTCCATGGGGGACAAACCTTACCCCGAGACCATCCAGGCTGTCCTGGGCTGGAGCCCTGCTTCCCTCTGCCACTTTGTGGGTTCTGCAGTTCTAGAATTGGTTCAGAGCCATTTTTTTATAGGTTTTTGGAGGGACTTGGTGGGGAGCTCACGCCAGTTACTGCTTTCCAGTTGCCATCTTGGCTCTGCCCCAACACTTGAGGTTTTTGTCAGGGTATGACTGCTTGCAGAGTAGACAGTGCTTTCTCTGAAGCTTTAGGGTCTAAACACTGCTGTTTTCAGAGCTACGTCTACTCCACTGTGGCCACAAGCTCTTTAATAGCAGGGCTCTCCTCCACCAAGAGCTGCCAACTAACACCGCAATACAGATCCAAGCAGGGCACAGTAAGAGAATCGGCATTTGTGCCCACAACTAACTCCTTGTCTTTCCACTCTGATCCGCTGCTAGATTCCTTCTACCTTGTGAGGCAGAGACTAGGGAAGCAGCTGATGCTGGTGCTCTGGAAGCAGCCTCAGGTGCTTCCTGCTGCTGCTACCGCCACCACAGCTGCACCACTGAACCATTCCCAGACCTGGTGGCCTCACCAATCTGAATTCAATTCTGCCTTTTCCCCCTAACCTGCTCTTTGGCATTTGTGGGTTAAAAAGTCTGGTAACTGTCCCAGTTCACTGTTTCATGTCCCCAAGGCCTATTACAACTGGGTGACTCAGGGTCTGGTTCTGTCCTGGCACAGCCCATGCTGGGCTACCCTCCACTCTCAGCAACATGCCATAGGCCCTTCCTGGTAACCATTCATGCTCTCCTGGCCTGGACACCTGTTTCCCTCTGCTATTTGTGGGTTCTTCAGCTCTAGAATTTGTTCAGAGCTAATTTTACAGGTGTTTGGAGGGATTGGGGGGGTGCTTAAGCAAGTCTCTGCATTCCAGTGGCCATCTTGTCTCCACCCCCACATTTTACTTTTTATCATGATGTAGTGTCCTTCCTTATCTCTCTCAATTAGATCTGTCTTTGCTTTTGCTTTGAGTTTAGGATTGTTATGCCTGTTTTTTCTTTTTTACTTTAGCTGAAGTACAATATATTCTACTCTATCCTTTTACCTTTATGCTGTGTATATCCCATGTTTCAAATGTGTTTCTTGTAAACAGCATATTGTAGGATTACGTTTTTGAATAAATTCTGCTATCTATGTCCATTTTATTGGAGAGTTTATCCCATTCACATTCACAGTTATGATTACTATCCTTTTCTTTTTCTCCATCCTATTTCCCTCCTGTTTAGGCTTTTGTTTCCCCCTTTCCCTTTCCAATCCTCAACAGAGTTTTGCTTTTGACCACTGCCTTCTTCAGTTTACCTTCCCTCTTTATTCCCATCCCTTATCTTACCATTTTAACCTTTATACTTCTTCTCTCCCTTCTGACTGCCCATCTCCCTTTTTTCCCCTTTCTGCTCCTACTTCCTGTAGGACTAGTTAGTTTTCTATACTTACCAGGGTATGTTATTTCCTTCTTGAACCAAATTTGATGAGAGTAAAGCTCAGATACTGCTCTTCTCCCTCCCTTCTTTCCCTCTACTAAAATATGTTTTTGTGCCTTTTCATGTGATATAATTTATCCTTTTCTACTCCCTCCTTAGTCTTCTCCCAGAGCCATCCCGTTATATCTCTTAATTATACTTGTTATCATTATATCAGTAATTTTATACTGATACTCACAGTCTATTAATGTCCCTTTCAATTGTCATAATAAGTATACAATTCTCAAGATTGACATATGTATAAAACACATATAAAATAAAATAATCCTATATCAGGATGTAACTAATTAGCTTTGTTGATTAACTAGTTTTTTTTTCCCCTCTGTTTACCTTTTTATGTCTCTCTTGAATTTTGTATTTGGAGATCAAATTTTCCATTGAGTTCTGGCCTTTTCATCAGGGAGGTAGGGGATTCCTTTATTTCATTGGATGTCCACCTCCTTGACTGGAAAATTATGCTCAGTTTTGCTGGGTAGTTAATCCTTGGTTGTAGTCCCAGCTCCTTTGTCCTTTGTAATTTCATATTCCAATTTCTCCTTTACCTTTTGGAATATTATATTCTGATTTCTTGTGTTATTTAATGTAGAAGTTGAAAGATTCTGTGTTATCCTGAATGTAGTTCCATGATATTTGAATTGTTTCTTTTCTAGCTGTTTGCAGTATTTTCTTCTTGACCTGGTAGTTCAGAAATTTGGCTTTAATATTTCTTGGAGTTTTCAATTTGGGATCTTTGTCAGGGGGTGATGGATGGATTCTTTCCATGATAATTTTAACCTCTGGTTCTAGGACCTCCAGGCAATTTTCCTTAAGGATTTCATGGAAAATATTGTCCAGGCTCTTTTTTTCATCATAGCTTTCAGGTAGACAAATAATTCTCAGATTGTCTCTCCTGGATCTATTTTTCAGGTCAGTTATTTTTCCAATCAGATATTTCACATTTTCTTCTATTTTTTCATTCTTTAGATTTTGTTTGACTGTTCTTGATGTCTCATAGAGTTATTAGATTCTACTTGCTCAATTCTAATTTTAATGTTTTGTTTTCTTCTTTTATCTTCTCTATCTCCTTTTCCATTATTTTGATTTTACTTTTCAATGAGACATTTTCTCCATTTATTCTGATTTTCCTAAAGCAATTCCCTGATTTTACCTTTCAAAGATTTGTTTTCTCATGGAATCTTTTTACATTTTTCTTTTACTCCCTTAATTTGGTTTTAAAATTGCTTCTGGAGTTCTTTCAGGAATGCCTTTTGGTCTGGAGACCAGTTCACTTTCCCTTTTGAGGTTTCAAATGTGGGTGTAGTTTCCATGCTGTCCTCCTCTGATTTGGTATTTTGGTTTTCCTTTTCTCCATAATAGGAATCAATCATCTTTGGCTTCTTAGTATGTTTTTTCATGGTGTTTTTTTTCCTCCTGGTTTCCAAGGTGTATCTCTGTTTCTGAGGCTCAGGGGGCTCTGTCCCAAGTTTCTTGTGTTAGAATCTGTTAGTCTGCTCACTGGATTTATGTTCTACACTCTCTGGTTTCATGAGGTGTGGGAGAGGGGTGATCTGGCTGCTGGGTGGTCTACTTTTCCCCTGGACTGTTGTATAGAATGGGTGGTCTCAGCTCTTGTCAGTGCTAGTGTCTACTGAGGTGAGGGCTGCTGGGACACCTCTCTTCCTGCACTAGTCTCCTTCTGCCACCACAGGAAGGGCCCTCTCCCCCACTTCTTTCACTACCGAAGCCCCCCTTCTGCCTTCTCTGTTTCTCTTGAGGTATTATTCTCTTGATTTATTCAAGGGAGGGATAAAAGCCATTTTACCTTCACATCATGGCTCCCGGAAGGTCAAGAAGGCAAGTTCCAAACCTTTAGACTGTGGGTTCGAGGCCTCCAGACTAGGTTTTCCCATGGCCACAGGCTCTTCGCCCCAACAGACTCTTGGGACAGGCCTGGGTCATGATCTCTTTATAGGGATGGTATCCAGTATTTCCTCCCTGGGCCTGTTCCTGCTAATGCATTTCCCTTACCCAGTGCTCGCTGGTTGGATTTCTCTGCTGCTCCCAGTTGGTTTGGTCTGGTGCCATTCCATGTGCCTGGCAGTGGCTTCTAACTCTCAAATCTGCACTTTTTTAGACATATCTGACAGAATTTGTGAGAGTTCCAGTAGTTCCTTCCTTTCACAGAGCCATCTAGGCTCTGCCCCCTAGGTTATTTCCTTAGCTAAACTGCCAAGCATTCAAACTATTGCAGAAAGTGCAACTCCAGTGGGCTGGAAACATTAGATTGCCAAGTGTACATTTGCATAAAATATTTTTTACAAAAAACTCTTACAAGGCAAGTGCTCACAAGGATGTCATGAGAAGTTATGCAAGGTTACTCACAAGGTCTCTCTGAAGAATTTTCAATCAATTTTGGACATGGGAAACACTGGCAAAGGACCACCCAGCTCAGTTTGCCTGCATTAAATGAGCTGTGTTCTATGAGTAAAACAGAATTGCAATAGCTCAAAAGGAAAACGAGAGGCACAAATTTAAAGAAATCTCTACTCCAAATGTTTGTGTGAACTATTTGTGCTCAAGTTGTGGTAAAGCTTTCTTTGCTTTTATTGGTCTTATTAGCCCCAGTTGACTATACCAAGGCTTGACTCCCACATAGAGATGTTATCTTGGTCCTCTTTAAGAATAAAGGCCAGTAGCCAACTAAATACATACATACACGCACACACGTGTGTATGTATGCATGCATGTATGTATATGTATGTATACGTGTGTTTATGTATATGCATGTATATGTATATGTATGTGTATATATGTATATATACAATATTTAATAATATATTATATTTAATAAAATATTATATGTTATACATAATACCACAGGATATATAATACACATTTATATGTATACATAAGTGTATAAAAATATCATACATATATATACACACAGTGGTGTGTATATATATGTATATATACACATACATATATATTTATACACACTTCTGTGTTCGTGTGTGTGTGTGTGTATGAAATTACAAAATGTGTGTGGCTGTATGTGTTGCATCTTGAATGTTGAATGTATAAATTCAGAAATGTAGAAAAGAAAACAGTAAAGATACTAGTCCTTAAAAAGAGGGAAATCATTTGGTAGTAGTAGCTAACATATAGCACTTTAAGACTTGTAAAACATTGTATATGTTACCTCATTTGGACCATGCAACTACTCTGTGAGGTAAGTTTATTATCTTTATTCTACAAGAGAGAAAGCTGAAGACTGGAAGAGTTTAAGTGAATTTTCCAATATCACACAACTAGGTGTGTAACTAAGGTAGGATGTGAACACAATGTTTTCGAACTTCAAGTCCAGTGACCTAATCACTATAGTACTTAGCTATCGTAGTTGTCCAATACTTAGTTATCTACATTTCTTTTTAGAATAGAAATGGTTTTAGACAAACTAAAACTAACCATAAAATAAAGCTTCTTTGAAAATATGAGATTGTAATGTGTATGATATTTCAGTTCTAAATACTAATGGTAAAGGGAATTATATGAAAAGTAAAAAAAATGGTCAAGAATTATAAGAAACTGATTTAAGTTTTTATT
This sequence comes from Phalanger gymnotis, assembly GCA_028646595.1. Lineage (NCBI taxonomy): Eukaryota > Metazoa > Chordata > Mammalia > Diprotodontia > Phalangeridae > Phalanger > Phalanger gymnotis. The sequence continues at coordinate 5,240 of JAQQSZ010018776.1, read as the reverse complement.
GGTAGGTTTTATTAATGTATAATGAGATATTAATAAAATGGTGCCTTTTTTTCTTAGCTTTCTTAGCTTGATGAATGACATTTTCCATACGGGCTTCCATAGCTTACATACTACATTCTCAAATGTAGTAGATTTTTAACTCCATGGAATTTATTTACATAATTAACTTTGACAGGAATGGACTAAAAAAGTCAGCAACTTTTACATACCTTAAGCTCATATTGGCTCCAAATTTGAGGTAGCTTATAGAAGTTGAGTTTCAACTTAACTTCCTGAGAATTCTATAAAATATTAGGAATGGCACGGGTGTTGCTGCCGACTCAGCTTCTCAGGAAATTTATTTTATCTTTTGAAAAAGAGACTAAAATAGCTAATAGTTTGGCTACATGTTATCCTTTGTCATTAGCATTGCTAAACATTTTCTTTGCAAAATGATCACTACATCCTAATTATCTTAGGTGAACTTTTGAAGTGCCTGTTCTATACATCCTTCCAAAAGTAAAGCTCAGCCTAATCAGGACTTTCATATTGGTCATGGCTATTATTAGGTCATTCCACTCTGTTACCAGTTTTTAACTTTTTGATTTATTCTCCCAAATCAAGTATGGAGTCCTGTCAGCTTAACTTAAAATAAAAAGACTGGAGCACAGACTTAAAGGTATAACTATAGTAAGTCACTCAGACTCTCTGAAAGGTTTTCCTTATTTTTGAAAGAGGACAATGATAATTACAGTACTATTTTCACTACCTTATTTTCATCTTTTCCAGAACATCTTTAAGCAGCTATGTTTTTAAGAGAGTCTATTGCTAAATTTTCAGTATGAGTTTTAATATCTTGGGAATTGGCACTGAATGTAGTGAAGAGGTACTGGAGTTTCACAAGTACACAGCTGACATGGTTGGACTTTAAGAAAATCAAGAAGTTCCTGGAACTCAGATTAAGAACCCTTGTTCTAGGTCCAGGCTTGCAGTTTGCTTTCTGGATGTTTTATGCAGCAATGAATAAATTAATTAAAATTTTCTTTCATCTCACCAGTGTAGTGGGATGACCATGTAAGCAACCAGTCTGATTATAGACCTCAGGAAATGTTCATAATCAGAATGACTTTCTACTTTGAAGTGGACAAATCATATGGTCCATAGGTTTGCCTTAGAATGAAGAAAAATTCAAACTTATTTTAAAATACTTAAGGAGGAACAGGAGATCAACAAAAAGTTATTTGAGAAAGAAGACAAAAAATTCCATTCTGCATCAGTTCATATATAAATCTTCCCAGGTTTCTCTAAAACCAATTATTTTGTTATTTCTTCCATGACATTACTATCCCATCACATTTATATACTATATTCTGTCAAGTCATTTCTCAAATGAAAGGCATCCTTTTGTTTACCAGGTGTTTTTTCCTAACAACAACAACAAAAAGCAAAGGAAAAGTAATGAGAAGAAAGGATAAGGCACCTGTTTTCCTTCTCTTTGTACTTCCCTGTGTAAGCATCAAGATTACAGAAGAAATTGTTAACTGTGACCCAAAGGATTTTTGACATTTGGCAAATTGGAATTTCTGCTTGACAGATGAAGTTCTTTTCTTCTCAGGAAATGCCACTGTAATCAGCCTCTACATTTGTTACAGCTGTTCTATATTATTATGGCAACATGAGAACATCACAACAGAGTTTCCTAAACCTCTTTCTGGCTCCATGTCATGAAATTCCTCAGTCTCACTTCCCCACTGATATCATGTCTACTTTAGTAACAGTTCATATTTATGTATTCCTTAAGGTTGAAAAGCACTCTATTATATATGTATATTCTCACTTGATCCTCATAGCAGCCATTTAAGTTTGTTTGCTATTATTTTTCTCATTTAAAAGATGAGAAAACAGAAGAGGCTACATGACTTAATTGCCATTACAGAGTATGTTCCTAAAATAGTAACTCAGGCCTTCATGATTTCTAGCCTATCTCTCTTTCTACTGCCCTATCTAGCTACCTCAAGTGATGATCTTTAAATATAATATATTTAGTTTTTCTCATCATCCACATATATTTCTTATAAAATATGAAGCATATGTGCTTCTTAACATGCCCAACATGGGAATAAAATGATCTGCTAAGCTTTCCTATTCCACAGTACAAGTAAATCTTGTTGTTTTCATTCAAGCCACAGGTTCTACATATGAAAATTTATTAGAGAGCCAAACTGCACTTATTTTTTTCAGCTTCTTTCTGTCTTCTCTTCTCAACACCTCCACCAAAGTCACCTACCACAATCCTTTACATCTGGGCTTCCCACAGCATTACATTCTGCCTACTTTCCTAAAATGGAATGCCTACATTTCAGTGTTAGGAGAAATTAGATATGTAGGAAAGGGAAATTGCTTAGAAGTCAAAGGGATATAATACATACATACATACAGACAGGCATGCATACATACATACATACATACATATATACACATATATGTGTGTGCATGTGTGCATGTGTGTATGTATGTGTGAATATATGAATATTTATATATTATATATGTATTATATATAATATATTATTTTATTTTATTATTTATTATTATATATCATTATATATTATTTTATTATATTATATATTATATATGTACATATATATGTATATATTCATTTCAATTAGCTACCCTTTATTTTCCCTTCTTCCCATCCCATGCCCAAGTGATTAAAATAAAGGAAAAACAACACTTTCAAACAAATATTCAAAGTTAAAAATAAATTCCCACGTTGTTCTTTAACCAAAATGTGTGACTCATTTGCATATTGAGCTCACTTCCCCCTCTGTCAAGTAGTGAGTAGCATCCTTCACAGCTGGTCCACATTTTTTGTGTTGTTTTTATTGTTAGAAATGAACTGGAAATCAAATGGATGGCATTAATTTGGGATACAGATCGATAAAATATGACACATAAAGCTGATTAGATATTAATGTGATAAAAGAAATAACAAAATGACTGATGTAAGAGAAACCAGGAAAGACTTATATGAACTGATGTAGAGTGAAGTGAGCAGAAAAAGGAGATAAAATACGTATAGAACCATTGTGGAAACAACAACAACAACTTTGGGAGAGATAGTTCCGAAGGTTTATGGCGATTATAAAGTACCAAATCCATAGATAGGCCAAGAGGATTATTACAAAATATCACTGGTGAATCTTAGTTCACCCACAATTTAGATTATTCTACCTCTTCAGCAGCCTTCATAAACTCTAGAAAAATACACCCAGGGGCTTGCTCCTGATTATTGAATCTCTGGCAAAAAAAAAAAAATCATTTCTTTTTTATTCACTTAATTTTTAGATTTGAACATTCACTTCCATAAATTTGTGAGTTTTACATTTTTGTGGGAGGGGCATGAGCCAAGATTGTGGAGTAAAAGCATGGACTGGCTTGAGCTTTCCCCCAAAGTCCTCCAAATAACAGGAAAAATCACTCTAAACATATTATAGAGCAACAGAACTCACAAAATGACAGAGTGAAAAGATCTCCTGCCCAAGGCAACCTGGAAAGGCAACAGAGTATATAACACTGGACTGAGAGAGGAACGCAGTTCAGTGTGGGCCATTCTGGCACAGTTGGAGCAGGAACAGGCCTCAGGTGATTGAATGACTGACTGGTGAGGCAGTTTCCAGTCTTCTCAACCAAATAAATTCCAAAGTCAAAGTAGAAGGTTAGTGGAGAAATTCTATTGGACCTGGGTGAGGGAAGAGCAAGGTGGAGCCTCAATCCCACAGTGGAGGTGGGGCAATGGCAGCAGCAGCAGCATTGGCAGCTCCTGGAGATCCAGGTCCACAGACAGTGAGGGGATAAAGCAACTAATCGGAGAGGGATTGAAGGGCTCTCTTTGCTGGCACTGAGGCAGGATTCTCTTGCTTTGCTTTGCTTTGCTTGGATCATAGTTGCAGTACTGGGTTGCAGTCTTGGGGTGAGGAGGAGTACTGGCATGGCAGAGATTCTGGTGGCTGTTAAAAGGGAATGCCCCTCACAGTTCCAAGGAAGAAAAGAGTGCTTGTGGTAACTTACAGACCACAGCACAGGCCAAGAGAGTAGTAAACACTTCTCCTTGGTTCATATACTTTAGAAGAATTGAAAATTTACAGGTGCCTAGAATTAACTCTGACAATAGCTGTGCAAAACCCCTGAAACTTAGGACAGAGTACTTTTCACTCTGGAAGCAGAGTTCTACCTTGACAAAGAGCTCAAATGTCAAGTAATTGATGGGGGAAATGAGTAAATAGTGTAAAAACTCAGACTATAGGATCTTACTTTGGTGATAAAGAAGATCCAAACACATAAACAGAAGAAGACAATAAAATCAAAGCTCCTACTGCAAAACATCCAATTAAAATATGAGTTGGTCACAGGCCAAGGAAGAGCTCAAAGAAGAGTTTGAACGCCAAGGTGAGAAGTATAGGAAAAAATAGGGGAGAGAAATGAGAATGATGCAAGAAAATCATGAAAAACAAGTCACAGCTTGCTAAATGAGACCCCCAAAATGTTGAAGAAGATAATACCTTAAAAAGACTACCCCAAATGGCAAAAGAGATCCAAAAAGTCAATGAGTAGAAGAATGCCTTAAAAAGCAGAATTCACCAAATTGAAAAGGAGTTAAAACGTTCACTGAAGAAAATCATTCCTTAAAAAATTAGAATGGAACAAATAGAAGCTAATGACTTTATGAGAAATCAAAAAATATATGACAGAACCAAAGAAGGAAAAATAGAAGACAATGTGAAGTATCTCACTGGAAAAACCACTGACTTGGAGAACTGAACTAGGAGAGTGAATTTAAAAATTTTCAAACTATCTGAAAGCCATGATTAAAAAAAAAGAGCCTAGGGGCGGAGCCAAGATGGCCGCATGAAAACAGCATCTTGCCGGAGCTCTCTCACAAGTTCTGTTGGATTCCTATAAAAAAAGTGAATATGAGCAGATTTGAGAGAGTTAGAAATTGCGAGCACTCTGACTGGGGCAAATTTCCCAGCCAGGAGAATCTAAAAGGCTGAAGGAACGATTCTGTAGGCTAGGAAAGCGCTCAGCCTGCGGAGCTGCCCCAGACAGGACCAAAGCAGAAGCGGCTGGCCGGGAAAACCCACTTGGGAGACAGGCTGGGAGAAAGCCGGGTGTCTGAAACCAGCGCAGATCCCCAGGCCTCCCAACACAGGACGGCACTCTGTGGAAGCGAGGAGAGGCAGCGCAACGCCACCGATGGTGAG
>JAQQSZ010018775.1:0-10508 GCA_028646595.1 Phalanger gymnotis | reverse complement strand
GGAGGCTTTTGTTGTAGCCTCTTTGACGTTGATGACTTCTTCTGGCTGTATGTTTTGGTCTTTGTCACCAAAGAAAGATTCCAAAGTCTGAGACTGAATCTGGGTGCATTTTCACTGCCTGGCCGTGTTCCCAGCCATCTTACTTGACCTGTGAGTTTTTCAGCAGGGTATGATTGCTTGTAAAGAGTACCATGTTCCAAGCCTGAGGGGATGTGCTGTTGTTTTCAGAGCTATTACAGCCAGCTCTGCTACACCAGCACTCCTCCTTCCCCAAGAACCCCCAACCCAGACTGGACACAGATCTTCAGCAGGCTCTGCACTCCTGCTCTGATCTGCCACTTAATTCCTCCCACCAGGTGGGCCTGGGACCTGAAGCAGCTGCAACTGTATTTCTGTAGGTACCCCACCTCTGCTGCCCTGGCAGTGGCCAAACTGTGAACTCCTTCTTTCACTCTGTCCCCATCAGCTTTTCCCACTAACCTTCTCTGTTGTCTTTGGTGTTTGTGAGTTGAGAAGTCTGGTAATTGCCACGGCTAACTGCTTCAGGAGGTTAGGCCCCGCTCTACCTGGTTCCTGGTCTAGTTGTTCCTGCCCCTGCCTGCACTGTGTTCTGTTCCTCTGCTCCCAGATCTGTGAGTGATAGACTTCACCCAGTGACCATCCAGGCTGTCCTGGGATGGAGCCCTGCTTCCCTCCTGTATTTCGTGGGTTCTGCAGTTCTTCTCTGTTGTCATTGGTGTTTGTGGGTTGAGAAGTCTGGCAACTGCCACAGCTCACTGAGTCATGGTGCTGGGGCTCGCTCTGCCCTGCTCCTGGTATGGTTGGTCTGCACAACCAACGCTGGGCTCTGCTTTGTTCCGCTTCCACCTCTGTGCATGAAAGGCCTCACCCAGCAACCATCCAGGCTATCCTGGGCTGGATCCCTGCTTCCCTCTGCTATTTTGTGGGTTCTGCAGTTCTAGAATTGTTTCAAAGCCATTTTGTATAGGTTTTTGGAGGGACTTGATGGGGAGTTCATGCTAATCACTGATTTCCAGCCGCCATCTTCAAATATATTTATTTCTAATTAGCAATAACAAAATTTCATGAGAAAATCAAGCATGGTTTTCTAACAGAGAGCACTAGATTTAAATCATGAGATAGGATTCATCTCCTCATCTGTAAAAGTGAGATAATAATATGTGTAGTACTTTTTTCACAGGGTTGTTGGGAACGCTAAATGATATAAAGTATATTCCAAACCATGAAGCATTATATGCTGATGAAGAATTTATTAAATATCTACAATGTGCCAGGTACTAAGCTGTAGGAATGAATATAAAAGGGGAGATAGTTTATATATAGGATATTAAAGTTCAGAAATAAGGTCTGTAATTAGAAAGCCTAGGTTTGAACATCTTTCTCTGATATATAAGTAGATCAATAATTCATCCAATCTCTTAAGACCTCCATGTACAAAAGTAATAAGGTTGGACTAAATGATTATGAAGGTCCATAGCATCATGAAATCTACATGCATGTGATTACATTTTCTCAGTGGTGATGTAAGGTATTGCTATTTCTAATACACCCTCTCCATTTTTATCCCTGACTTTCCCTTCCTCTCATTTTAGGTTATTAAGAATGCTTGGCAATAATTTAATACTAAAAATACTAAATGAATTGAGTGGATTATCATGTATCTATTGTTTTGGTTCTGTTTATGTATGCATTTTCCTCCAATATGAATAAATTTTAGGACACAAACTATGCTGACAAATTAAAGTACTCAGCTTAGTAATGGCAGCCAACCTTGTCTACTCTAACATATATGTTAATATATATGTTGCTTTTTCTTTTCATTATTTCCTGGAAGCATATTCTTTCCCATTTCCCTATATAGATTATCAGATAGTATCGTCATTATCATCATCAGTTAGGGGGCACAGTGGATAGAGAGTCAAGATTTGAATCAGGAAGACTAATCTTCCTGTTTTAAAGTCTGACCTCATATACTTACTAGGTGTGTGACCCTGAGCAAGTCACTTAATCCTGTTTGCCTCAGTTTCCTCATATATAAATGAGTTGGAGAAGGAAATGGCAAATCACTTCACTATCTGCCATGAAAACCCTAAATTGTGTCACAAAGAGGCATCTATAACTAAAATGACTGAACAACAAAATTATCCCTTCTGCATGTAGGCAAGCTTCTTGTAAAAAAAAGAAGGATCCTGTTTTAATAATATTTTCTCCTCTTAGTGATTAGATGAAAAAAGTAGTTTTCAACTAGATTAAATAACTAATAAAAATTTTGTTGTTATGCATCTTCAAAATTGAAAAAAGTCGACTCCTAAAAAGTATGTAATTGGAACTCATCTGTTAATCTTCAACAGTATCTATTTAGAAAATTCAAGTCATCTTTGAGAAAAAAAAGTTATTTTATTTACACTTGTCTTCTCGATTGGAAATAGTATCAGCTATGTCTCTGACCATTTTAAATCAAAAAATATTATTAGTCTTAAACTTGTTATTTGTATTCTGTGACCTTATTAGCACATCCTGATAGGTGTTGCATTGGTAATTAAACTTGACAAAGAAGGTTCTTGCTGGAAGAATGAACTTAATTAACTCCTCACCTCTGGAAACCAGAGTTCAAATGTTGTCTTAAGGTATTATGGAAAGAAGTTTGGTAGTTGAAGTTTTGCCACTTACATGTATTTATCTACGTCTTGTATATATGGTATGCTGGTCTGTTCCTAACCAGAGGAGAACAAATGTTGAGATTTCTATTGTTATTTGCAATGTATGAGATATGCTTCATAGTCACTAATTTGTTGAAAGGAAAAGTGAACCTCCATGAAACAATTCATCTCAGATGAAATATTATCACACTTATTTTATCAGTTGATTCTCTGAGGTTTTTGACCTCATTAAAGTGATAGTGGTACTTAAGTGGTTAGTGATGCCTTACCCGAGTGACCTTCTTCTTAATATTCTAACTGGCCTATTAATTATAAAGTTCTTAGCAGTTACAAGTATGATCTTCCCATGTAGGAATATAAAAAGTTAAACCTTATTGAATTCCTTAGGTATTCTCTTTGCTGTTTACCTTTTTATGCTTCTCTTCGGTCTTGTATTTGAAAGTCAAATTTTCTATTCAACTCTGGTCTTTTCTTCAGGAATGCTTGAAAATGTTTTTGGTTCATTGAATATCCATTTTTTTGCCTAAGGGAACTTATTCAGTTTTTCATGGTAGGTGACTTTTATTTGTAATTCTAACTCTGTTGCCCTTGAGAGCATCATATTACAACTCTTCCAATTCTTTAATGTAGAAGCCACTACGTCATGTGTTATCCTGACTGAATCTGGAATATTTGGATTTGTTCTTTCTGGCTGTTTTTTTTTTCTTTTGCAATATTTTCTTCTTTACTTGGGAGCCCTGGAATTTGGCTAATACAACTGGAAATTTTCATTTTGGGGATCTCTTTCAGGAGGCACTTAATAGATTCTTTCAAGTTTTATTTTTACTTTCTGGTTCTAGTATATTAGGGCAGTTTTCCTTGATAATTTCTTGAAAAAAATGTCTAGGGTCTTTTTTGGGGGGAGGGGGTAGTCCAATAATTCATAAATTATTTCTTTTTTTCTACTTTCTTGGACAATAACTTTTTCAATGAGGTATTTCAATTTTCTTCTATTTTTTTCATTCTTTTGTTTTTCGCTTCTTTATGTCTCATGGAGTCATTAGGTTCTACTGACCCTATTCCAATTTTTAAAGAATTATTTTCTTCATTGAGCATTTGTAAATTCTTTCCCATTTGTTCAATTTCACTTTTTAAGGAGTTTGTTTTTTCTTCAAGGAATTTTTGTAGAACTTTTCTCCCATTTGGTTAATTCTGCTTTTTAAGGTGTTATTTTGTTCAATATTTTTGGTGCCTCCTCTACCAAGATATTGACTCTTTTTTTCCATAATTTTCTTGCATCACTGTCATTTATTTTCTCAATTTTCCCTCTACCTATCTTATTTTGTTTAAATCTTCTTTGAGCTCTTCTAGGACCTGAGACAAAATTACATTTTTATTTGAGGCTTTGGGTGTAGCAGTTTTCATTTTGTTGGCTTCTGATTTTGTGCTTTCATCTTCCCTACCGTCATAGTAAGTTTCTATAGTAAGGGTTTTTTTTAACATTTGCTCACTTTTTTCCAGCTTATTTCTTGACTTTTAGCTTCATATTAAAGTTGTGCTCTGCTTCAGGAGTAGAGGGACCCTGTCCCAAGCTTCAAGCTGTTTATACAGCTATTTTCAGAGCTAATTCTGGGCATCTGCAAGCCTTCAGTTCTTTTAAGGGGGCATGATCTAAGGAGAGGCATGTTTACTAGTCTCCTGGCCTGTGCTTTAGTCTTTGAGTAACCATAAATACTGTTTTCCACCCTGGAACAGTGAGCAGATTCTCCACCCCCTGCAGCCACAAGTTGTGGTGTGCTAGTGTTTCTTTTCATCCTTGGACTATGACCCAGGACTATAACTTGGGTCTAAGTATGGGTAATGCAACAGAGTCCTACACCCAATGCCAGCAAAAGGATTCCTATTATCTTATTGCTAGTTGATCAACTCCCTTATCACCGGCAAGCTGAGAGTATCTGAAGCAGCTACCGCCCACTGTTGTTGCAGTCCCCTCACTGCAATGCAACAGACCTTTCTTGCTAACCTTCTAAGTTATCTTCATCAGGAAAATTGTTTCACCTCATCTTTCTGTGTGTTTTGCTCCTCCAAAATGTGTTTTGAGGCATTTTTAAAGTTATTTAGAGGGGAATTTTGAAGAGCTCAGGAGAGTTTCTTCCTTTTTCTTGACTTCATCACCCATACTTCTGTACATCTTAAAACAAAGAAAAAAAGGTATTTTATGAGGAAGATTTTAAAAATACACAAAATTAGTCAAATTATCTTATGTTGTTCACAATATTATATATCCATAAATCGTGCTCTGTCTCTTCACCTCTAAAAGGAATATGAAAAGGTATCTCTTCATATTTATTCTTTGGAGACAATCTTGGTCAATATTTTTGTCAACAATAAATTTTAATTATTTTATGGTTTTTGTTCTTTTGCCTTATTGTTGTAATCATTGTTTATATTGGTTTCCTGGCTCTGCATATTTTGCTTTGAATCAGTTCACATAATATTTTCCATGTCTTTATGTATTCATAATGCTTACAATTTCCAATAGCACAGCAAAATGTGGAAAGTAGGAACAAATTGTACATTATTGTTCAGTAGTTAATTTCAATATTTTCTTTCTGATGACTCTCTAATGTCTTTCCAGTTTTTGCTATCACAAAAAGCATTGTAATAAATATTTTAGTGTATATGGAGCTTTATTTCTTGTCAATGATCTCCTTTAAGAGCTCTTGTTTAGGTGTGAAATATCAATTAAATTTAGTCAATATTTTGAGCTATTTATTTGTCTAATCTAAGTGCCTACCTGAAGAGTTGAACTAATCCATAGGTCCACTGACAATATTTTGTGTATTTGTTTTTTCCATAATAATTCCAATATTGATCATACTCCTATTTTACTGCATTTGCAATATTTTTGGTTTGTGATGAAAGGTCAGTATTGTTTTGATTTTCATTTGTATTATTATTAGTGATTCAAAATAACAATTTCCTTGGTTGTTAATTGTTTTGAAAACTAATTGCTTATATTATTTTGAAGAGTCATTTGATGTATGTTAACTTAGATCCAGATTCTTATGTTAATTCATGCTTGTAAAGTACCTGATGAATAAAATATCATTTTATCCTCACAGCAGTCCTGAAAGGTAGGTGTCATTATTATACTTATTTTACAAATGGGGAAACTAAGCCAAATAATGGTTGACTTGCCCAGTATCACACAACAAGCAAGTATCTAATGCAGGATTTGAACTCAGGTTTTTCTGACTCCATGTGCAGCATTTTGTTCATTGGTTTTGAAAAGCACTCTAACTGGTAAAACAAGTTGTCACTTAAACAATTATCTTATACATGTGCATTAACGTATACATGGAAATCACTCAAGGTTTCTTAATAAACATGTAAATGAACAACTTCCCTTGAGCCATCATCAACTGTAACAGGTGGGGTGAGGATGAGGCAGAGGAGAAAGAATTTATATTCACCAAAGGTATTTATTATTGTAAGAGAAGAGATTGATCACAGTATAATTTGAAGAGGGATTCTCACCAGATGATGAAACAGTAAGGCAATAATAGCAATGTAGATGATAATTGTCAAAATGCCTATGTAGTTCTGTATTGACAAGTATACAAGACTCTCCATGCAGAAGGTAGAAGTAAACCATTTATTCAGACACCAGAGAATCATATCCCATAAGCCATTTATCCAGTCCATCACAGCAGTAAAACATTCCACAAAGAATATCACAACCTGGAATCCCACCATCCAAACCCTCTCCAACCCCCTGCTTCTGGGATCTTCCCAAAAACAAACTCACAGTACAGCTAAGTCAGCCTGTTCACTTCTAACCATCATTAGGGCAGCCATTAGCAGCCACCAGCAGCCATAACTTCTCTCTCTCTCTCTCTCTCTCTCCCTCTCTCTCTCTCTCTCTCTCTCTCTCTCTCTCTCTCTCTCTCTCTGTCTCTCACCATTCTCTGTGACAAAACTTCCTTTTCCTGTCAAGAAGCACCTCCTGCCATGTAACTTAGGCTTCCTGTGATGTAAGCAGGTCATATGGCCTGTTAGTGGGTGAAAGATTTTCAAATCAAAATTGGTAATACATTTGTCCCCAAGATCTTTCATAGCCATTACATAGGGCAATAGGAATTCTGGCATAACTGGTATCAATAGAACTTCACACAAAAATATAACAGGGATAACACAAAATAAGTATATAATACAACGTCACCATTCCCCTTCAAAGGAACGGGGCTCAAAACGTTGGGAAAAGGAGTGAAGGTTTCATCCTCCAAAGCTTCTTCCTGCTGAAATTGGATGTAGATCTGTCCCTGCCCCAAAAGATAAAGAATCCTATTAGAGAGGTCAGTTCTTTAGCAAGCTGGCATCTGGAACTCACTTGACACCAGCTCCAGGGATGACACATCACAGTCTTGGACAGGTCCAGAGATGACAGATCACAGCTGTGGACAGGTCCAGTGGTGACATTCGAACACATTAGAGGGTGACATCTAGCTTAAGCGATCAGGCATCTGCAGGTGGATAATACTAAGCCTGCGGAAAACAAATCTCACCAAAAAATTCAACAGACATCAGACAAAAAGAAACAGAGTATCGTAGCCTCATTCATGATAGAATACATGAGTCAAAGATACAGTTTCATAAGTTTTTTCTCCCGGGTAAACAACTGTTACAGTATTGTCTTTACCATGTGTTATAATTTCTGCAGCCTTTGGAATATTATCTGGCTTCCATTTTACCTATACTTTAGCTCGTAATTTTATTCTATCAGTAGAACCATATCTTCCCTTTCCTCTGATAGTTATTTTGGAAGGAGGGTCAGTTTTCACAAGAGGTATTGTTTCACAAGGAATAATAATCAGTTGAACAGTTCTATCATTTTTATACAACTGTATAGGTTCTTCACCTAAATTCTGGAGTGTCACAATAATTTCTCATTGATAACTAGAATCTATGACTCCAACCAATACATGTATTCCCTGAGCTCTTAATCCAGGTTTAGGTAATATCCATACAAAATGATTTTTAGGGATTCTCATACATATCCAAGGAGAGATTTTTCTTCTCCCTTTTCTATCCAATGAAAAGTTCTCTAAATAATTTAAATCATATCCTGCCCAACCAGGTATTCCTATATATGGTGGTGGGACATCTTCCCTCACAGTCCAATACTCAATAGTTTGGATCTTACGTGTTTGCTGTTTTCTAATTTGCAGATTCAGGGTCATCATTCTGGCCAGAGGTGTACTTCCTCCTAATAGTCTATTATTCAAATTATGAAAAGTAGTGAAAAAATCATCCTTCCAATGTTGATACAAATTATTAGAAATTAACTTTCTTAACTGTTCTTTCAACAATCCATTCATTCTTTCTATCATTCCAGATGCCTGTGGATAATACGGAATATGATATATCCACTCTATATTGTTCAATACACAATATCTCTTCATCTCACTACCTTTGAAATGTGACCCATGTCCCTTTGAATCTGCATTGGGGTTCCATAGTATAGAGACAGCTGAGGGTGCTATTGAAGCATAAGCAGCAAAGATGATGAAGCCTCTGTGATGATAAGTTTCTTCGTAATGGATTTTCCTTTGGTGGAAGATTGGGAGGTATGATGATTGTGCAGTCCAAACCAAGCTGGTGGAAAGGGAAGCTTGTAAAATGAGAAGATTCAGGCAGATTGTAGCTTGAAATGCCTTATATTTATTTGATGATTCAAGCCTGAAGCCTGGAGGACAGGCAGGAGTCTATCATTTGCATTTCTGAATCATCTGTTGAGATATCATAATTAAACCATTTGGGGCTGATAAGGCAATCATGAGATAGAATATATGGATAAAAGAAGGTTTAAGAAAGAACCTTAGAGAACTTCCTCAGTTAAGGGACCCAATATGGAAGATGAACTAAGAAGAGAAATAGAGACCAGAAGGAATGATCAGAGAGTTAGGATGATAATCAGGAGAGTGTAGTGTCACAAAAACCCACGTGAAGAGAGTTGACAGGAGAGATAGTTAACAATGTCGAATGAAGCATATAGGTTGAGGAGGATGAGGTCCAAGAAAAGAGAATCAAATTTGTTAATTAAAAGATCTTTCATAATTTTGGAAAGAGAAGTTTCAGGAGAGGGATGAGATTAGCAATCAGAGTGCAAGCGTTAAGGAGAGAGTAAGACAAAAAGTGAAGGCATTGAATTTAGGCAGCTTTTTTTTAGAAGTTTGTCTTAGAAGCCAAGAGAGATTATAGGTGAATGGCTGCAAGGAATAATAGTCTTATGAAGTGGCTTTTGTTTATTTTGTTTTGTTTTTAGGAGGATGATATTGAGCCACAGTTTAAGTCAGTAGGGAGGGGATCACTAGCTAGAGAGAAATTGAAGATTGGAAGTATTTGGGATTGTATATTTACTGAAGGACTAATTTTGCTTATTGCTTATTCATCCAATTGTATATCAGACTAAATAAAAGGAATTTAACATTCACTTGATTTTTCCTTGGTGAATAAGTACCATGAACTCTATTCAATGAATTTTGGATTTCACTTAGGAAGCTATTCAGTGTTCTGAGGCATGATACAATCAGCAAAATCTATAAATGGGTGAATATAGAGGACCCAAAGATTTACAGAGAATTTTTTTTTTCTAATTTGGACTCTGCATGGTACATTCTCCAAAACAGAGGCAAACACCATTGGTGACTTTTGGTTTCCTTGTTTTATTCCTAATTTCCCATGAGCAATATGAGCAAAGTGACCAGTATTGTTTTGTTATTTAGGACATCATGTGCAATTTTAATGCGTTCTTGAAAAATGTTGTTTTAGATGAAATTTACTGCAGCATTTTGCTCTGGTGAATTAAAAAAAATAATAGTCAGCAAACAATAAGCGTAGTAAGATCTTATATTAAACGTCAGTTGTATGACTGTATATATGTATGTATACATGTATACATATATATGTCTCTCTGTGTGAATGTGATTACTGTAAATTATTTAAGCAATTCTCTTCCTTTTTGCGCCTTACTCAAGTAATATCTTTTATAGGTATGTAGATTGATTTCTTGAAGGTGTTACAATGATTAAAAAGTACTTATATCAGGTAGTTGCTAATATTCCTAACTTTTGACAAAAATAATAAGTTCTTACTTTTTTACTTTCATATTTACACACACTCATGTACATATACATATGTATATACTGATATGTATATGTATATTTATATATGCGCATGTATGTATGCATATACATATATGTGTACTTATATGTATATATACATATATACATGTGTGTGTATGTTTATAACTACTCAAATACCCTTAAAATGTTCTAACTTCAAGTAAAGTCTTCTTGTGTATATAATTGATTGAGTCTAGATATTTTTTCTATTTTGTTTTCTTTTGTGCTCTTTCTACTTCCTCCTGCAGCACAAAAGGTAATGGAATTTTACAGTCTAAATGTGATGATTCCACTGTAGAAAGGGAAAAGTGTATCTTATAGAAATCCTGATAGGATTGTTTTTGTATGTTTATTTCTCTTCCAGTTTTATCCTTAAATGCCTTTGGGATTATCTAGCTTAACTGGTTTACTTTTAAACTTTTCTGTAAACATTTTTTGAGGCTCCACTTTATCCCTCACTAACATAACCTAGAAGGCTCAGGTGCTGATTGAATAAATCAATGAAAAGCATAAACTATATATGAACTATTGTGTTGTTAAGCAAAATTGTCTCATTAGCATGGCTTTTGTTTCTTTTGAGTTGAAGTACTTTCAGCTGTTAAGTGCTAAGCCCCAGGCCCAGGGCCCTGTCAGGTGTGAAACCTGTGTGGGTGTGGATTGG
>JAQQSZ010018774.1:0-10508 GCA_028646595.1 Phalanger gymnotis | reverse complement strand
GTTTGTGGGTTGAGAAGTCTGGTAACTGCCACAGCTCACTGATTCAGGGCACTGGGGCCTCTTCCACCTGGCTTCCAGTCTGGTTGGTCCAGCATAGCCCACACTGGGCTCTGCTCCACTCTGCTCCCAGGTCCGTGCCTGATAGACCTCACCCAGTGACCATCCAGGTTGTCCTGGGCTGGAGCCCTGCTTCTCTCTGCTATTTCATGGGTTCTGCAGTTCTAGAATTTGTTCAGAGCCATTGTTTATCAATGTTTGGAGGGTCCTGTGGGAGAGCCCTAGGCAAGTCTCTGCTTTCCAGCTGCCATCTTGCCTTCACCCCCCTTTCACCAGTTCTTGATGGTAATAGAAACAAGAATGGCATGGAAATCTAAAATCCATTAAGAATCCCCAAACTCATTGGGTCCACTGGTTTCCAACTTCTTCCCTTCTTCTGCTAGAAAAGCATTCATTATTATTGTTAACCAGTAGGATTGGCTGATGTGGAGTTCTCTTCTACTATCCCCAACATCCTCTCCTAAGTGAGTGTTAATCTATGGAAGAGTGACCCAGAGGCAAGCAACAGGGGTGGAAGGGAGAACTGAAGAGAAAGAAAGGAGGCTGAATTACCCATCTGAGTAGTGGGACACAGTGGAGTCCTCAACTACGGTTGAGTATAGTACACAGAATGCTGAACTTGGAGCCAAAAGAATGCTGAATTCAAATCCTCAACATTTAGCAAATTGTGTACTGTGCCTTATCATGTACCATTGACTTAACCTCTCTGAGGCTGTTTCCTTGTTTGTTTTTTTTAAGGGAAGGATAATAATAATAATGTAACACTGGTACTACTTTATGGGATTCTTGTGAAGTTCAAATAACATAATGTGTGTAAATGCTCTGAAAGCCTTAAAGCACCATATAATAAATGCCAGCTAGTGTTATTTATTTATTTTCAAGACTTCTGAAATAGCCATGAAAATTTAACACAAAGAACACTCAAAGCATTTGGGAAGAGTTTCCCTGCCTGAAGTTTCCACCTGATAGCTCTATTTTTGCATATCTTCTTTCCATATTGTGATCAAATGTACACAAATGGCCGCTAGCCTTTTATTTGGGAGAAGATTTCTTTTTTAAACATTTTCTTTTGTTTATTGATAAATACATATTCATGTGTTATTATATTTTGTGTTATATTTATTACAATGTATTTATTAATATGTATTACTAAATATTTATTTGTCTTTCATTCCCATAGCCCCTCCCCAGAATGAAACAATTTTTTTTTAAAAATCCCTCAAAATAAACACATATTCTGGCCAAACAAATTCTAACATTGGCTATATTTTAAAGTGTATGGTTCGTTCTGGATTTTATATTCATCACTTTTCTTCCTGAAGGTGGGAGACATAATTCAACTTTAGTTCTCTGGATTCATAGTTTGTCATTGCATTAATCAAATTCTAAAGTCTCTCAAAGTTGTTTTTTCTCTATGATGTTATCATTTCATAAATTGTTCTCCTAGTTCTGCTCACTTTGCTCTACATCAGTTCACAGAGTTCTTCTCAGTTTCCTCTGAAACTATCCATTTGGGGTACTTTCTTACGGAGCAATAATATTACATTATATTTGTTTAGCTATTGGGAGCAGATTTCTTATAAACTGACTAGTGTGATTATCTTTATGCAGGCCAACTCTGCAACTGGATCCAATCAAAATTAGTCCTTCACACTTTATGATAATCCTGACAAATCTGGACGCAATCAGATTAGAAGTTTTGCATTGGCAGTGTCTCCAACCAGCCCCTCTCCTATTGATGTCAAGAGGAGAAAAGTTAACTGGCTGAAGTTTTGTCCCTGATGTCTGCCATTCCAGTTACATCATAATTCCATTCTAACATTTTGCCAGAGGGGCTAGTTCATTGGTCAGAGGTATGGGCTTTGCATTAACTCCATTCCTCTGAGTTAAGGGTACAAGTCCCAGTGGGCTGAGGAATAAGCATTTTACTGTACTTGTGCATGTGAGTAAGTGCTCATAAATACTGATGATTAGAAAGACATCACGCTCCAGGCCTCAAGTCTGGTTTGCCCATTGCTGTATTGCTGTGTTATGTGGAGACAGCCAAAAAGTTATATTATATAATGTAGGAGGACATGAACTCTCTAAAAGAATTCCACTGTTCCTTCCACTCCAATGTCAGTAACTCTATTACCTTATACCAGTGACCTGGTGATGTTGCGTCAGTTAGCTGTCTGCATTAGTAGTCTCAAAAAGTACTTTCCAAAGACTAAGGACTTTAGATTTTTATTAAAATCCATACTTGCCCCAGCCTAACTTTTCTCAGCTTTGTCCCAATTTCTTTCAGGCTCCAGTGCTATACCATCAGGATTGGAGGGTTATCATTTACACAAAAACCTTGAAAGGAATTAATTACTAAATATAGATGCATAGCCTTTGGGTCCCACCCATTGTTTACCTTTTTAGAATGAGGCTCAAATTATGGGGACTTTTAATAGTAATTTATCTCACCAGGTTTAGATGGATAGAACTCAACTTTCTGACCAACATAGGCGAAGAATAGACTTGAAAGAGGAAAACATTTATTTGGGACTGAAACAAATAATGAAGCAACAGAGAGACTACATCACACATAATTCCAAGCAAATACAACTTTGTCCCTCATGCTTCTTGAGTAGTTTAGGAGATGAGCATACCAATTAAAAAAGGCAGTATAAGATCTCTAGGTATTCAAGGTAAAGATTGGGGAAATTTACAAATTTGAGTTTTATAAAACCAAATCACAAACTTAACTTCCTTTGCTGGTTCATCTTCTACCTCTCATACCATAAACATGAGTATTTCCTAAGGTTCTGCTCTGAGTTCTCTTGTTTTTTTTCCTCCATCCTCTTTCTCTTAGTGATTTTACCAGGTCCCGCGGATTCAATTACTGACTCTACTTGGATGACTCTCAAATCTAATATCTAATATCTCATATCTAATTCAATAATATCTCATATCTAATTCTAATCTCTCCTAAACCTCACTAGCATAACCAACCACCTCTCAGACATAATCATCTGTATGATCCACTAGCACTTTAATCTTAATCTGTCCAAAACAAAAATTCATTTTCTGTCCCCTTAAATTCACCTCTCCACTCAACTATTTCTTTTTCCATTGAGAGTACCACTATCTTCCCAAGAATGAAATCTCACAGTCATCTTTGACTTTTCTCTCCCCCTCCCGCACCCACTATGTCTAATCATTTGTCAATTTCTGTCAGTTCTATCTCTGGCACATCTCTTCAACCCATCTCAATCCTTTCCATTCACATGGCTACCATTTTGTTGGTGATTTAAAGCTTTCCAAGTTGACTTCTACAAACTACCCTCTCAGCCTTAATTTCCATTATTGCTCTTCATGCAAAATATATTCTAACCAAACTGAACTAGTAGTTATTTTTTGAACTTAGCATGTCAGTCTCCTCCCCAACCCCTATTTGTAATTTCCAGGCATTCACATAAGGCATCTCTATCAAAGCAGAACTAGTAGAGATGACAATATCTATGAGGAGGAGACACTTCCCAATCTAGCTCTAGTGTCTGACCAGCCTTCTCCTTCTCCCACCAGGTCCAAGGGCTGTCATCTCTTCCCCTTTCACTCCCACTGAAGAGAGAAGAGATGGATTATCTAGAAAAAGAGAGAGAAAAGGATAAGGTGGGAGTAAAACCAAGAGAGAGCAGTGTCATGAAAACCACAGAAAGAAAAGTGTGTCTAGGACAAGGGGAGCAATCAACATTGCTGAATGCAGCAGAGAGGTAAAACAAGATAAAGACTGAGAAAAATCACTAGAGAGAAGGGGTTTACTTGACCGATAAAATCTGCAAATCAGATTACAAGGGCTGAGCACTGAGTGTAAGGGAAGAGAATGGAGGCAATGAGATAGAGAATTTTTTCTAGGACTTTGTTTAGATGTTTGGATCATCCTTTAGCCTCTAACATATAACAACCACCTTTCTGTTAAAGTTTCTCCTTCATCTTTTCAGAGCTCAAGGACATCCAGGTAGCTCTTCCTCTTGCCTGACAAGTTCTTGGTAGCTTATTACTGCTTTCTCCCCTTGAATTCCTGCCCCTTTAAGCATTGAAGTCACACAACCCTCAAGATCCTTCAACTCCAATGACTACTGTTTCCAGTCTACCTTTACCATGAATTGGAATGGTCACACCTCAGACATGCTCCCCGCCCCCAACCTCATCAGCTGAATTTGCCCTAGTTACCAGGACTCCTAGTTATGACTGTCTCCCATGCCAAGAATGTAATCCATTCTCACCTTTATCTTTCAGAGTTCTCTTCCTTTAAGGCTTAGTCTAGTTTTCATTTCCTCTATGACACTTTCTTTTATCCGTCCCCCTTCTAACCAAGAGATTATACATACATATATATGTGTTTATATGTGTGTGTGTACACAGACACACAGACACATTTTTCTTTTATTCAAATTTTCCTAAGACACTTTGTCAAGATCCACTTTGCCATTTTTAGCCTACCTTGAACAATTCTTAATAACTAGTGCTGGGGGATGCTAATTCCTTTCAGTTCCTAAGGATTTTACTGTTTCTTCTAGGGGAACTTATTTGAAATGATATATTAAATGTGTTTTGTTTACTTAACAGCCATTGTGGCTGTTAATGTATTTGTTTAGTATATATTATAAATTAAGGGGAGAGATTATATGAAGTGTCAGATGCCATTAAAAGGATCATTACTATAATTTATTATTTCTCCAAGTGCAAATTTTCCTATATACCTTTTAAACAAGGTGGCACATAGCTCTAGAAGGGACATTAAGAATCCATTTGTTTTCATTAATAGCTCAAAGTATTCACACAGCATATTAAGACCTCAAAGAGCTTAGTCAATAACATATTGAGGACCCACTGAGGCAATGCAGTGCATGAAGTGTGTGTGTGTGTATATGAGAGAGAGAGAGAGAGAGAGAGAGACAGAGACAGAGACAGAGAGAGAGAGATAGAGAGAGAGACAGACAGGAAGACAGAGAGAGAGAGAGACAAGAGGACAGAGGCAGATAGACAGACAGAAAGAGGGACAGAGACAGAGAGACAGAGAGATAGGAAGAGAGAGTGGGGGATACAGGGAAGGAGGAAGAGGGACAGAGACAGGAAGACAGAAACAGAGAGACAGGAAGAAACAGACAGAGACAGAGAGACAGAGAGAGGGGAAGAGGGAGAGAATGAGAGAGAGTGGGTGGGGTGGAGTTTGAGGTGGGGGGGAGAAGAAGAGAGACCATGGGACCTTCCACTTCCGTGTTTTTGTACCTGCTCTCCCTCATGCCTGAAATGCTCTCACTTATAACGACCGTCTTAGATTTCCCAAACTCTCTTAAGGGCTTAGTTTAACTTGCCAGCTCTTACACATATTGTGGGTCTTACACAAGGCCTTTCTTGATCTCCCCAGTTGTTAGTGCATCTCATCCTCTGAGATTACTTTGTATTTCTTAATCTTCAATAAACATTTATAAGAGCTTGTAATGACAAGCAAAGTGGGACTTTTTGCTGTTTTTTTCTTTTGGAGTGCTTCTCAGCACTAAGGCAATCAAGTACCTTTGAGTGAGTCTTGCCTTTGTTTGAGTCAAGAGTCTTTGATTGGAAATAGTATATACATACTCACATACACATGCATTATTATATGTTTTGAGGTTAGCATTTTGTGCTTTGGGGCTCATTCATTGGAAGAGTGTTCTTGTGATTTGGCCAGATGAGACTCTGGGGAGCCGTTAAGGATTCTCCCCCTCCCTGCTCAGCCTTTGAAAACCCAGATGTTGGTGCTTCTCTCTCTCTGGTAACCATGTATATATTGATATGGTCAGACAGTTAGAGGCCTGTCTGTTGATTTGTGTTATTTTATCTGTTTGTAATTTCTATTTCTGTTTGCTCTGAAGTTCAGGGTGCTGACTTTTTCCCCTGAACTAAGTGAATGATATATGTATGTTTAATTAAAGTAACATTGTTAACTTCTTAAAGTTGCTTTTCTTTAGAAAAGTAGTTCAAAGAACCTCTGCTAGTAGCCCTCCTGTGTTCTGGTGTTATTGGCCTTATGCCTCCACAGTAGCTGCAAGTAATGTTGTTGTTTACAGATGTTCCTATGTGCTCAGTGCAGGCAATACAAATATGAAAGTGAATACAGTCCCTGATCTCAAAGAGTTTAAATTTTCCTGGAGGGAAGCAATAAGCACTAGTTAAGCACCTACTAGGTGCCAGCTAGGTACCAGGGATGCAAAGACCAAAATGAAACAGTCCTTGTTCTGAAGAAGCTGACATTCTACACAGACAATAAATGTAAACTGTATAAATATGAAGTAGTTGGGGAGGGAGAGCAAGGAAGGTGGGAATCAGGAAAGGTTTCTTGTGTTTTTGTGCCTGCTGTCCCTTATACCTGAAATGCTCTCACATTTGAGAGTTGAAGCATAATAAGATCCAGAGAGACCAAAAGGCAGAGGGGAGAATTTAATAGCTTGGGGAGATGTCTCCACTTCATTAAGCCTAGTTTTTGTATCATGAATAACCTCTTGTTTTATCCCTTTCTTCTTCCTCCTCTCCTGTCCCCTCCCCTTCCTATTTCCCCCCTCTCCTCCCCTCCTTGTCTTTGTAACCCTAGCACTTACAGAAGTACCTTGCACATGGTAGGTGCTCAATCAATGCATATTAAATCAAACTGCACTGAATACCTATTCTCCAACCATATGGAATCTCTGAGGGTCTTAGAAAGCATAATTTGAGTAAAGTATGCAATTTTATGTTTTACCCCTGACCCAAGTTTTTGCATTTTCTGTCTCAATAAGAAAAAGGTAAAAGATGGATTCTGAGTTTGTTTTGCCATATTAACATACATCATTCCTTGCAATGAAGTTTCTCACATTGCATCCCTGTCAACAGCTGATACAAGCAGGGATAGCATTTGCCCACATACATATGTACATACACAGACTCTATGTCTTGAGCTGGAAACATCTTGATAAGAGGTTCATTATAATCCAGCACAGTTGTAAGTGCTTCTGAAAGCCTTTTAAGGGCCTTTTCTTTGGTTTGTTTTTAAATCAATGGAGAAAGAAAGCATCAAGGAACTTTCTTTAGAGGAGCAGGGCAGCTGGTTTGGGTGAGGCATGTTTTTCCTTTTTCAGGCCCAGAATCATTGCTAACTGTCTCTCAGAGCCCCCAGAAATGCTTCCTGGGTAAGAAGGATGAGAGCCAACCGATGGCAGTCTTGATGCCACTGGCTGATAAAGCCAGAATGCAGACTAAACCTCCAGATCAATAAGAATGCAGACGGCTGCAAGAGGAGACAGCCTAGCATCTGCTCTCATTTCACTTCCTCTCCCAGTCACAGCCAATCATTCCCGTCATTTGTGTTGGAGGAAAACTCCCCCCAATTCAGATGCATCGAGCAGACGCCCCCAAGGAATTGTCCACAACACTAACCATTTACGAACAAGCGGAAAAAAAAGTGAGACTGAAGAGAATCAGCCTGGAGCCAGGCAACACTTTCAAAGTGAAGACAAACCAAACAGCCTTCCTTTTGTTGGCATTCAGGCTGCCAAGACACCCTACCCTTTTATTCATCACCCCTGAGAGCAGAGCAGGAGTGTTGAGGATTGCTTTCTTAATGCTTAATCAGTGTGTGCCTGAGGCTTTAATGGGGAGAGGAAAAGGGTCCAGGATCTCCACCCCACCTCCCTTCACTCTCATAGCTGCAAGATGCTCAAACCCTCCTTCTCTGCATCCACCAATAAATGGTATTGGACAAGGGGTTGGGAGGTGCAGAGTTGAGGCCTGTGAAAAATCCTTTAGAGCAGGAGTCCAACTTAAGCTCTCAGACCTTGGCAATTGTTTGTCTTCAGATAGCATCTGCCCTAAGAATCAGTTAAGCTTTCGTTTGTGTCCTGGGAGAGAGACATAGGGTAATGTTCCATGCAAGCTTGGCATACTTCCAGTCCCTCTTCCTATAAAATCGACTCCCTCTCACTGGTTTGGAAGATCTGAACTATGTAGTGGGACTTAAAAAAAAAGGTTTTCTGTTTATATTCTAACTTTAAAACAAACAAAACCAAAGTCTCTCACCTTCTGGTTTACAAAGACACCCTTAACTCTAAACTATATTTAGGCAGAGTGGAAACAAAAGCAAATGAGACATGCCTCTTATTTACACATATCTTATTCAATGTAATATGCTCTTTTTCTTGGGAATGTAAAAATGACCCTTAAATACCAACATTGTTGCCCTTTCTGCTTCTGATACTTGTAAAGAAATGTCTACCTCAATTGCCTTCACATTTCCAACCATTTTCCATCAGCCTTGTAGAGAGCTTGGGGGCAGCAATGGTGGAAAGATGATATACGCAAAGGAAAGGAATAAAAGTAATCATAGCAAAGATTTACACTGTATCCAGACAGTTGTCTCTTTACTTAAGGGGATCTCTCCTCAGACCTCTAATAAAGAGATTTTTACATAATTTGAATTTGTCCCTATGTGGCAAAGGGAAAAAGGAAGGGGACCTGTGGAGGGAGAGGCTGACACAAAGTTCAAGGACATGTAGGAGTTAGGGACAGAGAAGAGAGAGGACCAGAACTGAGAGGAAGAAGTGACATAGGAGTCGGACGTGGAGTAGAGGCTGGACAGGGACACAGACAGGAGAGGACAGGTAACATGTGAGAGCCAGGGACAGACGTGCTGTACCTGAGCACAAACAGAAGACAGAGAAGAGAAAGCCAGGTATGCAGGCAGGTCTCAAGCCAAGTCCCCATCACTAAATTGTAGGTTTCTCCTTGCATCTGTTATTCTGCTTTCACTTGAAGGTTTTTTTTAATTTAAAAAAAATTTATTGGGTGGTGGGAGGCTGCTGAGCATCAAGCAGAGGGGAAGAGAGAGGGAGCACAGTACTGTAAAGTTAACACAGGTGTATTTTTGGAATGCAGATTTCCTTCAGAATTCTTTATGGTAAGTTGAATTTTCATAATGTGAATTTTTGTAAAGCGACAACTATTTGAAGTGCTTTAAGGTTTGCAAAGCATTATAATGATACAAATAACTAATACTCATATAGCACTTATCATGTATCAGGGCCAGTGCTAAGTAATTAATAATTTTGATCTCATTTTATATTCGTAATAACCTTGAGAGGTAAGTGTTATTATTATCTCTATTTTACAGATGAGGAAACTG
Source organism: Phalanger gymnotis (assembly GCA_028646595.1). NCBI lineage: Eukaryota > Metazoa > Chordata > Mammalia > Diprotodontia > Phalangeridae > Phalanger > Phalanger gymnotis. Next base: position 1,291 of record JAQQSZ010018774.1, on the reverse strand, counting down.
AGGCAAATAGAAGTTAAGTGACTTGATGGGGGGTGGGATCAAGAACTATCAAGAACTAAGGAGGCAGAATTTGAACTCAGGTCTTTCTGACTCCATGCCTGGCACTTTGTCCGTTGGACTATCTTGTTGCTTCTTCCTTTATTAATAAACCACATTCCCATATCTAAGGTTTACAAAGCAGTCTCTTCTCAACTCCAGTGTGATGTAAGTGGGGCAAATATTATTATCTCTATCTGAAAGCTAAAGAAACTGTGTCTCACAGAGGTAAATTTCTTGAAGATCACCTAGTTGGGAAGTATTAGAGAAAGGATTCGGGCTGAGCCATTGTGAGAAATGTGGTTTTGGGGATTACTGGACTTCCCCAAATTGTGAGAAAACGTGGCTTTGGGGATCACCGGACTTCCTAGGCAGGGCCAAAGTTCTGAGGAAGAACCCTGTGATAATCCCTAAGGAAGTCTGTGCAGACCACAGGACTCCCAGGGGAAGGCCAAGTGGTAGCCCCCCCTTAATCTGTGGGGATCACAGGGCTTCCTAGGGTCAGACCCTAGGAGGACCCAAGTGATGGCCCTTAGAATGGCAGTAAGATCACAAGGCTCCCAAGACAGGGCCAGAAGACCCAAGTGATGTCCCCTTAAGAAGGCTGTGCAGATCACAGGGTTCCCCAAGGGAATCCAGAGTGGTAGCCCTCTTAACACCGCAGTGGAGATCACAGGACACCCCAAGGCAAGATCTGGGAGCAAGCCCGAGACAAGCTTCCTCTGCTCATTGCTTCCTTTCATTTGACCTTAGGAAGATCCATGCGATTTGCCCATTCTCACCCAAAGAACTCAGGACCAGAATGGGCAGAGGAAAGCATTTTATTATGTTCTTCCAGAGAACAGGTATACTGCTCACTGGAACACTCACACTGATACAGCTGCAGGAGCAGGGGTAACCATTCCCTCCACTCCTGCTAGAGTTACACTTGGTTTACAATCTTTATTTTTTACATAATTTTCCTAGGTTATACAGTTTATATAGGTAGGATAATAAGGATACAGAAGCAGCTTAGGCGGAGCCAAGATGGCGGCTGGGAAGCAGTGACTGGCATGAGCTCCCCACCAAGTCCCTCCAAAAACCTATAAAAAAATGGCTCTGAACCAATTCTAGAGCTGCAGAACCCACAAAGTGGCAGAGGGAAGCAGGACTCCAGCCCAGGACAGCCAAGATGGTCTCTGGGTAAGGTCTGTCCCACATGGAGCTCCCAGCCCCCAGCTGAGGGGAGCGGAGCTGAGCCCAGCGCGCATGGCGC
>JAQQSZ010018773.1:0-10508 GCA_028646595.1 Phalanger gymnotis | reverse complement strand
AGAATAGGCAAAGAAGAAGCTACATTATCATTTTTTGCAGATGATATGATGATTTATTTAGAGAATCCTAGAGAATCAAGTAAAAAACTACTTGAAATAATAAAGAACTTTAGCAAAGTTGCAGGATATAAAATAAACCCACATAAATCCTCAGCATTCCTAACAAAGCCCAACAGCAAGACATAGAAAGAGAGGTTCCATTCAAAGTTACTGCAGACACTATAAAATATTTGGGAGTCTATCTGCCAAGACAAACCCAGTGCCTATATGAACACAATTATGAAACACTTTTCACATGAATAAAGTCAGATCTAAATAAATGGAAAAATATCAGGTGCTCATGGTTACGCCGAGCTAATATAATAAAAATGACAATTTTACCTAAATTAATCTATCTATTCTGTGCCACTCCAATTGAACTACCAAAAATTATTTTTCAGAACTGGATAAAATAATAACAAAATTTACCTGGAAGAACAAGAGGTCTAGAATATCTAGGGTATTAATGAAAAGAAATGCTAGCGAAGGTGGCCTAGCGATATCAGATATTAAACTCTACTATAGAGCAGCAGTCATCAAAACTATCTGGTACTGGCTAAGAAACAGAGTTGTGGATCAGTGGAATAGGATATGGACACAAGATGGAAAGTCAACGACTATAGCAATCTACTCTTTGATAAACCCAAAGAGGCCAGCTTCTGGGCTAAGAATTCACTATTTCACAAAAACTGCTGAGAAAATTGGAAAATGGGAGGGCAGAAACTGGGCATAGACCAATATCTTACACCATATACCAAAATAAAGTCAAAATGGGTTCATGATTCAGGAATAAAGGGTGATACTATAAGTAATTTGAGAGAGCAAGGAATAGTTTACCTATCAGATTTATGGAAAAGAAAAGAATTCATGACCCAACAAGAGAGAGAGAGCATTACAAAATGCAAAATGGATAATTTTGATTACGTTAAATGGAAATGTTTTTGTACAAAAAAAGCCAATACAACAAAAATTAGGAGGGAAGTAGAAAATTGGGAGAAAATCTTTACAGGTGTCACTGATAAAGGCCTCATTTCTAAAATATACAGGGAACTGAGCCAAATATATAGGAATACAAGTAATTCTCCAATTGAGAAATGGTCAAAGGATGTGAACGGGCAGTTTTCAGAGGAAGAAATTAAAGATATCTACAGGCATATGAAAAAATGTTTGAAATCACTACTGATTAGAGAAATGCAAATCAAACAACTCTTAGATACCACATCTCTCCTGTCAGATTGTCTAAAATAACAAAACAGGAAAATGATAAATGTTGGAGAGGATGTGGGAAAATTGGAACATTGTTACATTGCTGATGGAGCTGTGAACTGATCCAGCCATTTTGGAGAGCAATTTGGAACTATGCTCAAAGGGCTGTAAAAATGTTCATGCCCTTTGACCCAGCAATACCACTTCTAGGGTCGTATCCCAAAGAAATCACACAAGTGGAAAAAGGACCCATATGTACAAAAATATTTATAGCGGCTCTTTTTGTGGTAGCTAAGAATTGGAAATCAAAGGGATGCCCATCAGTTGGGGAATGGCTGAACAAGTTGTGGTATATGAAGGTAATGGAATGCTATTATGCTATAAGAAATGGGGATGATATGGACTTAATAACAACCTGGAAAAACCTATACAACATAATGCTGAGTGAGCGGAGCAGAGCCAAGAGAATATTATACACAACCACAGATATATGGATTCTGTGAGGACTAATCCTGACAGACTTTGCCCATCTCAACAACACAAGGTACAAAGACAACTCCAAAGGACTCACGATGGAGAATGCTATCTACATCCAGAGAAAGAACTATGAAGTATGAATGCAGATTGAGGCATACTTCATGCTAGCCTTTTTTTCCCCCTTTTTTTTCTTTTTCTCTCTTTTGTTTTTGGGTTGTTTTTATTTTTTTGGTCCTGTTTCTTCTTTCTCATGATTCATTTCATTGGTCATAATTCTTCTCCATAACTTGACTAGTGTGTAAATTAATTCAATGCGAAGTTATACGTGGAAGTTATATGGGATTCCATGCCATCCTGGGAAGGAGTGAGGAAAGGGAGGAAAGAAAATCTGGAACTCAAAATTATGTAGAACCAAGTGCTGTAAACTAAAAATTTTTTTTTAAAAAAATTAAATTATAAAAAAAAAGAAAAAAAAACATTAAAAAAAAGAAAGAATCCCACCAATCACTCCCTGAAAGAGATCCAAAATTGAAAACTACAAGGAATATTGCAGCCAAATTCCAGAATTATCAGCACAAGGAGAAAATACTGCAAGCAGCCAGAAAGAAGCAAATCAAAATTGCAGAACTACAGTCAGGATCAAACAGGACCTTGCAGCTTCTACATTAAAAGATCAGAGGGATTAGAATATGATATTTTGAAAGGCAAAGGAGCTTGGACTGCTACAAAGGATCAACTATCTAGCAAAATTGAGAATAATCTTTCAGGCAAGGAGATGGAAATTCAATGAAATAAGGGAATTCCAGACTTTCTTGATGAAAACACCACAGCTGAATGGAAAATCTGATCTTCAAATACAAGACCCAAGAGAGGCATAAAAAGGTAAACATGGCAAAAAGAAAAAAAATGAAAAAAAATCTTGTTATTCAGAAAGGGCAAATTGTTTACATCCCTATATGGGAGGATGATATTCGTTAATCTTGAGAATGGTATAGTTAGTACAACATCTAAAAGGAATATACATAGACAGAGGGTATGGGTATAAATTAACTGATGTGATGAAAAAAACTTAAGGGATGTAAAGGGATTGTAATGGGAGAAGAGGTAAAGTGGAGGTAGAAGAGGGTAAGAGGCACAAAAACAGATCATAGTAGAGGGAAAAAAGAGAGGGCGAAGAGCAGTGTTTGAGCTTTATTCTCATCAGATTTACTTCAAGGAGGGAATAACATACTCTACTGAGTAAAGAAATCTAACTTGCTCTATAGGCAGTAGGTGGAGAAAGGGAAAAGAAAACGGGGTGGGGAAGGGTTAGAATTGAGGGAAGAAGTAGTAAGGGGAAAGGGTAAGATAAGGATGGGGTCCTGACAGGGAGGGAATATTGAGGTAGTCAGTGGTCAAAAGCAAAACTCTTTTGAGGAGGAGAAGGGAGAAATAAAAGCATGAATGGGGTGGGGTGGTGGAAAAGGATGAAAAAAAGACAGATAGTAATCATAACTGTGAATGTGAATGGGATAAACTCACATAAAATGGAGGTGGAGAGCAGAATGGATTAGAAACCAAAATCCTATGAAATATTGTTTACAAGAAACACATTTGAAACAGAGTAAAGGTAAAAGGCTGGAAAAGAATATATTATCCTTCAGCTGAAGTAAAAAAAGCAGGAGTAGCAAGCCCAATCTCAGACAAAGCAAAAGCAAAGATAGATCTAATTAAAAGAGATATGGTGCTAAAAGACACCATAGAATTTGAAGTAATTTCATTACTTGCCATATATGCACCAAGGGGTATACCAATCCAGATTCTTAGAGAAGAAGAGTTCAGAGTTACAGGAAGAAATAGACACCAAACTATACTAGTGAGGGACCTCTACCTCCCCATCTCTGAACTTGCTAAATCTAACCTCAAAATAAACAAGAAAGAAGTTAAGGAGGTGAACAGAATTTTAGAAAAGGTAAATATGATAGACCTCTGGAGAAAACTCAATGGAGACAGAAAGGAATATACTTTTTCTCAGTGACATATAGCACATACACAAAAACTGACCATATACTAGGGCATAAAAACCTCGCAATCCAGTGTAGAAAGGCAGAAATAGTCAATGCATCCTTTTCAGATCATGAGGCAATAAAAATTATTTGTAATAAAGGACCATGGAAAGATACACTAAAAATTAACTGGAAACTGAATAATCTAATTCTAAAGAATGAGTGGGCCAAAGAAGAAATCAGAGAAATAATAACTTCATTCAAGAGAATGACAGCAATGAGACAACATATCACAACTTATGGGATGCAGCAAAAGCAGTTCTTAGGGGAAGTTTTATATCTCTGAATGCTTACATGGATAAAATAGAGAAAAAGGAGATCAATGAATTGGGCATGCAACTGAAAAAGCTAGAAGAACAACAAACTGAACATCCCCAATTAAATACCAAATTAGAAATACTGAAAACCAAAGGAGAGATTATTTTGAAGCATAAAATGGATAATTTTGATTACATTAAATTAAAAAGGTTTTGTACAAATAAAACCAATGCAGCCAAGATTAGAAGGGAAGCAGAAAATTGAGGGGGAGGGGGGAATTTTATATACAGTTTCTCATATAAAGCTGTCATATCTCAAATACATAAATAATTGTCAAATTTATAACACAAGTTATCCCCCAACTGATAAAAGGTCAAAGGATATGAACAGGCAATTTTTCAATGAAGAAATCAAAACTATAGTCATATAAAAAAAGCTTTAGAACACTATTGATTGGAGAAATTCAAATTTAAAAACTCTGAGCTACTACCCCACATCTATCAGATTGGCTAATATGACAAAGAAAAATGACAAATGTTGGAGGCGATGTGGGAAAATTGAGATACTAATGCATTGTTGGTGAAATTGAATATCTGGAAGTATGCCAGATGATAAAACCATGCATACCAAGCAATACCGCTACTAGGTCTGTATCCCAAAGAGATAAAAAACAAAAAGGAAAAGGATCTATATATATACAAAAACATTTACACCAGCTCTTTTAGTGGCAGCAAAGAATTAGAAACTGAGGGGATGACCATCAATTGGGGAATGGCTGAACAAGCTGCATAGGATTGTGATGGAATACCATTGTTCTATAAGAAATGATGAGTAAGATGCTTCTCAGAAAAACCTGGAAAGACTTACACGAACTAATGGGAAGTGAAATGAGCGGAATCAGGAAAACATTGTACACTGTAACAGCAATATTGCACAATAACAACTGTGAATAATTTAGCTATTCTCAGCAATACAATGATCCAAGATAATTCCTAAGGACTTATGATGAAAAATGCTACCTATACGCAAAGAAAGAACTGATAAGAGTATGAATCCAAATCAAAGCATACTTTTTCTTTATTTGTCTTGTCGGTTTTTTGTCTGTTTTCTTGTACAACATGGCTAACATGGAAATATGTTTTGCATGATTGCATATGTATAACTTATATCAAATTGCTTGCCTTTTCAATGGAAAGGCAGGAAGGGGAGAGAGGGAAAGACAGAATTTAGAATTCAAAAATTTTTCAATGACATTAAAAATTGTTTTTACATGTAATTGGGGGGAAAATAAAATATTAAATAAGAAAATAAGGGTAAAAACCCTTTTCCTTGTGTGCCTCATAAAACAGGCACAAGAAATAATTTCTCTCATTCTTCCTTTCCTTTCTTCCTTCTCCCAGTACATCCTTTTTTCTCACCCTTCCATTTTTCTTTCGACATCATCCCAACATAACAGACTCCCACCCATGTTCTGTCTAAATAGACTCCATCTAATGACAATGAAGTTCTTGAGGGTTGGGGAATATAAACAGAGAAGTACACTCTCCTCTGGATGTTCCCAATACCTGGGAACAGTGACATTAAACCTGAAGGAAAAAGATAATGTGGCCCATATAAAAGAAACATCTGGAGCCAAATGGAACTCCAGTATCCCTGGCTTTGGGAGTTCTTTTCTCCCTTTATGTAGTAACCACCAAGTTCACTTCAAGGAGTAATGTCAGCAAAGTGCTCCCCTGATAAACTGGAATGGATTCCAAGGCAAGATATCTGAGTTAGTGGGTCAATCCACCCACTGCTAGGCTGAGCAAGTTGCTTTAGCTGCTTCACTGGCCTCTCATCAAACTTGGCTGTTACACCTACAGGCTCTGAGAATATGATTGTCAATAGGACCTCAGATGGTTTAAATGTCTCTCCCTTTCTCACCAATTGCCTAGATGCTTCAATCTCAGAAAGCTCTTTTACCTAAGATCAAAAAATAAGAAACATAATGGGAAAGGAAGTGCCATGAGTTTGTGGCCAGATGTGAGCTAGTAAATTACAGTAGTTCTCCTTACTGGGAAGCTGAGAGGGAAGAAGGGAAGAACCTTTTGCATGTATGGTCAGCTCTAGCTCAGTAGACACCATTTGTCACCATGGTGCAAGTTCCTTGTGCCTTCCATATCCTGCTGCGCCCACCATATCCCCTGAAAGAAGGCTGCAAGGGGCTAGGCCTAACATCTTCCATCTGCCCCAAAGGACTTCTCCCTGAACAGGAAAAATAATACTTCCAACTGCCACCTCATTGCCAGTCTCCTCGTGTGAGAACACCTCACACACACTAAGTACCTTGTGCTATCCTTCTGCTACTAGGCCCAGCATGTCCCCTGAGGGAAGGCTGCAGGGAGCAGAGCTAAATATCTCCCATCTGCTCCAAAGAAATGATTTCTATCGACGTTAGCACAAGTCAACTTCTACCTCTTGCTGCCAGCCCAATCTCCCAACTAGGATACAGATAATCTCTCGTGCAAAGAGAAGCATCCTACCCTTTCACTTCAAGCCTTCCATCTACTGCTGCACCTGTCCTTTGAGGGAATGTTTCAACAATCCGGGTAGCAGCTGCTGTGGGGGGTGTAAAATCAACAACAACCAGCTCACAGAACACTGCAAAAGCCCAGGTTCTTTTGATCTGCTTTACTAAGGAAAGCAAATTAAGGGGTTAACAAGCTTACTTTAATTCAGTATACAAATACCATTCACTTAGTTCAGGGGAAAAAGCCAGCAACCTGAACTTCAGAGCAAATACAAACAAATTACAAACATCGACAAACAGGCTAAATACAACTCATAGTTACCAACATCTAGGTTCAGCCTGGGAGCTCATAACAGTGGCTGGCCCAGAGTCACGAGCGCCACCACTGCTGTGGGTCAGAGGTACGAAAAAGAGAAAGCCAACCCCTGGTTTTATATCTTTTTCAGGTTCAAGGGTGAGTCATACATGCCACTCACCCACGTGACCTAAAATCGTCACAAAGAGGCGACTTAAACCCATGTGGTCTAAAAGCCTCTAATGTCACAAACACGTCACTCCAACCCATGTAAACCAGGCTTTCCCTTGAGGCAAGGAGATCATCAAGGGCTCCTAATTTAATCAAGGAAATAAAGGCCAAACTCTTCAAGGCCACTTGGTTGAACTAAGTGCTAAGAGCCCATTTTGATTGCCAACACAGGGAATCAAGAAGAGGAACGTTGGTGGGAAACAGGACTTCTTTCTCCTACTGTGCAGATTTGACTGCCCTCTCCAGTTGCACCCTTTTCCTGCCTAATCTCCAGCCTTTGGAGGGAAGAGGAGTTGTGAAATAGGGTCTCCCATCTGATTATAGGCCTCCCATCTAACACTGTACTTGCTTCCGATATGCTTTCCAACCTCTGTTGAGGAATTGTGTCCTTCATTCAACGTTAAAAATTCTCACAACTGGTCAGACTTTACATCACATTGACCCTGAACTCCTGTAGATTATGATCATCCAAACCCCATTTCCCACCCCCAACTACCCAGTTCCTCATTTCTACCCCTCTCAACCTTCATAGCCCAAAATTTCAAACAACACAGCCTTCCACTGTGCCATATGGAATTCTATTCCATAGGCAACAAACTTCCCTTCATCTTAAATCTTTTCCTCTCCCATTCCTTCCATCTATTACCTCTTATTGAAACCTGGCTCCCCCCAGATGACACAGCCTCTCTGACCACCCTTTCCACTGCACCGTCACTCATTCTTCTCAGTTCAGTGGGGGACTTGGAATACTCCTTGCTCCCCACTGCCACTTCTAGGTGCTCTCTCTGCCTCTATCACTCAGTAATCTGTCTTCCTTTGAGATTCATGTCATTCATATTTATCACCCAATCAAACTCTTAGTAGCTGGTGTCTACAAACCCCAAATCACTCTCCTTCCTTTACCAAGAGTTCAGTACATGGCTCACAATTTTTCTTCCCTCTTCCACTCCTGCCTTTTTACTAGTGGACTTCAAGATACAGAATGACTCTCCCTCAAACACCTTAATCACTCAGTTCCTCAACTTATTCATTTTCCCATGACCTACTCCACCCCACCATGCCATCACCCACAAATGTACAACTTATATGTTCAAGAGTTCCAAAAGCCCCATATCCAACCATCATCTATTGACTTTTCAACGCACCCTCTGCCTTCCCTTACAAAGCCCTACTCTTCATCCCCACTGTGACCTACAATCTTCTGAACCCTCAATTCTCTCTCAGGCCATCTCCCCTACCCTAACCACTCTCTTCCTTTTCCCATTGTGAAGCCTTTGTGAATCAATTCAATTCTACACTGTCCTTCACTCTTGAATCCCTTGTCATATCTGCTGTAAGTGGCAGATTACACCCAGCCAAGCCTCAGCCTTGGATCACTCCCACCATTCACCACCTTTGCTCCTCCACACATGTAGCTGAACAAAGGTGGAGAAAATCACAACCATTCTGATTGGGTCCACTACAGATTTATGTTGCATAACCTCAACTGGGTCCTCCCTGCTGCTTGACAATCCTACTATACCTCCCTTATCAACTCACTATCCCACTCTCCACAGCAGCTCTTCCAAACCTTTTCACCTCTCTTCAGACCTCCCATGGTTCCCCCTCCCCAACTCTCTCAGCTAAAAGTCTTGCCTCATATTTTTTTTGGAAGGGGAAGGCAGGGCAATTGGGGTTAAGTGATTTACCCAAGGTCACACGGCTAGTAAGTATGTCAAGTGTCTGAGGCCAAATTTGAACTCACGTCCTCCTGACTCCAAGGCCAGTGCTATACTCACTGCACCACCTAGCTGCCCCCTTGCCTCATATTTTACAGGAAAAATTGAGGCCATTTGCCATGAGCTCCCTCTTCTCCTCTCATCCTCATCTCCTATAACTGAGATGCCTTCTGCCACTATTTCCTCCTTCACCCCTGTCTCATTTGATGAAGTGGCCCTACTCTTTATCAAGGCGAACCCTTCTATTTGTTCAAATGATCCCATTCCATCCCATCTCCCCCAGCAAATTGCCCCCTCATTTATCTCCACTCTTTTAACTATTTTCAATCTCTCCCTCTCTAGTGGTTCTTTCTATAATGCCTACAAACATGACCATTTCTCTCTCCCCCTGAAAAATACTCACATATGATTTTTCCATCCCTACCAACGATCGTCCTGTGTCTTTTCTGCCCTCTGTGGCTAAATACCTTGAAAAGGCCATTTACAATAGGGGCCACCACTTTCTCTCCTCCTATTCTCTTTTTAACCCTTCATAATCAGGCTTCTGACATTATCATTCCACTAAAACTGCTCTCTTCAAAGTTATTAATGTTATCTTAGCTACCAAATCTAATGGCCTTTTCTCAATCCTCATTCTCCTTGACCTCTCTGCAGCCTTTGACACTGTTGATTACTCTCTCCTCCTTGGTATTCTCTTCACTCTAGATTTGTGAGACTTCCCTCTCTCCTGGTTCTTATCTTACTAACTTAAAAACTCCTCTGCCTCCTTTGCAGGATGCTCTTCCAGATCATACCCTCTAACTGTAAGTATTCCTCAGGGTTCTGTCCTGGGCTGCCTTCTCTTCTCCCTCTATACTTCTTCACTTGGTGATCTCACCAGTTCCTATGGATTTAATTACCATCTCTATGTTGACAATTACCAAATTTGCCTATCCTGCCCCAGACTCTCTGCTGACCCTCCAATCTTACATCTCTTTCAAACATCTCAAATGCATATCCAAGAGACATCTTAAACTCAATACATCCAAAACAGAACTCACTATCTTTCCCCTGAAAGACTCCCCCACTTCCTACCTTCTCTATCACTCAAGGTCCTTTTTGATTTGCATATATTTGTTTACATATTATTTCTCCCATTAGACTGTAAGCTCCTTGAGGGAAAGGACTGTCTTTTGCTTTTATTTTTGTATCTCCAGCACTTAACACAGTGCCTGGCACATGGTAGTTGATTAAGAAATAATTATTGGGGGCAGCCAGGTGGCGCAGTAAGTAGAGCACCAGTCCTGGAGTCAGGAGGACCTTAGTTCAAATCCGGCCTCAGACATTTGACACAAATACTAGCTGTGTGACCTCAGGCAAGTCACTTAACCCCAATTGCCCAGCCTTCCCCCCTCAAACAAACAAAACAAAAAGAAATAATTATTGACTGATAAACAATCAGAGAATAGCTGCACATGCAATAAGGTGGTAAAAAAGGCTTTACATTACACACGTCCAAAAGTAGGCTCACCAAGTCTTCACAGATTTTAATATAATCAGAAAATGCATATCGCACATGTTCTGTATAACCCACTAGGTAAGACAAATCCATATACACTCCAAAAACAGGGTCATTACCTATTACAGCAATAAAACAAGAGAAAAAAGTTAAAGGCACTAAAATGGGCAAAGAAGAAAAACATGATATTTGAACATGATGATTTACTTAGAAAATCCTCAGGAATCAGCAA
>JAQQSZ010018772.1:0-10508 GCA_028646595.1 Phalanger gymnotis | reverse complement strand
CCGCCATGCTACCGGCCTCGGTCTGTCTCTTTCGCCTTCCTCCCAGCCCCTAGCCTCTCGCCGGGACACCCTTTGAGATCTGACCCACGGTTTCTCTTGTCATTCAGATCATCTTGAACTCCATGCACAGATACCAACCCCGCTTCCACGTGGTCTACGTGGATCCGCGCAAGGACAGCGAGAAGTACGCCGAGGAGAATTTCAAAACCTTCGTATTTGAGGAGACCCGTTTCACAGCTGTCACAGCCTACCAGAACCATAGGGTGAGGGCCCGGCAATCGCGGCCGCCACGGCTCCAGGGCTGTGCTGATGGGTTGCGGCTGGGTGGAGTCTCCCCCAGCCGAGCTGAGGCTGAGTAGCAGCTTTTTCCGACTGGGCGCCTCAGGTCCAGACCAGGGCCTGAGCAGTTTGTCAGCGGTCGGTTCAGGGCAGTGGGGGCGCCAAAGGATCGAACCTGGGCCTCGGGGATGTAAATGTGCGCTCTGACGAGCCGGTCTCTTTTGGTCGGGCCGGCGGGTGCCTTCCTCCTTCCTCGCTGCTTCTGGAGTTCCCAGACTTGAGGAAGGGCCCCCAGCTAGGATATTCTCCTGAGCACGGAGGCCTGAGGAAAGGGGATAGGGGGCGGGTAGGGAAAGAAAAGGAAAATAGCCTCGGGAAGAGGCAGGGCTGGTGGGAGGGCGGCGGTAGAATAGGCCGGCTAAGAGCTCTGTACTTTGGACTGTCTCTAGTCCTCGAACCCTAGAGGGAAGTACAGGAAACGAGAAGTTAATGGTTTGTTCAAACCCGAAGAGCTTGGGTCTGGTCGTGGACAGAGGATCCCTGTCTTTGCTGCTTCTTTCCCAGTCAGTCATATAACAAACATTTATTTAAAAATCCAGAGCAGCTGGGCTGCTGGGACTGGAGTGCACAGGCTCTCCGAGGAGAGAGGGGGAACCAGGCTGGGCCAGCAGCCGGCTCTCCTCACTCCTTCGGCCCCTTGCTCCAGGCCTCTCTCGCTAGTGTGGATCCGGGTTCTGCTCGGGTTCCCGACCTGCTGACGTCGAGGTCGAGGTGTCACTCAAAGTTTGTTTGTACAAAGCCGACACCAGCCCTCGGCCTTATCTCTAAGCCGCATCCTCTTCTCCCTTTGTGGCCTCGGCAGCTCCTCAATGGCATCCTGGTCCCCAGTCGAAGAAAGAGAAGACCGAGGCTGTAAAGGAAAGGATTGGAGGGAAGGGCCTGGGCTCCGAGAGCCTGTTCGCTGCAGGCCAGTCCAGGGGCGCCCTGGGCTTCTCCACTGCTTTGGTTCTGAGTCCCGTCGGGTCCCCCAGGCCAGGCACCATCCAGGCCAAATGGGCCTCCGGGCTGCAAGGTGGTCTTCCCTAGGAAGTAGATGGAGCAGGATTGAGAGGCAGAAATGGCCTTCGAGTTAACCCAAGGCAGCCTAACCCACTATTTTTAGGGAGGAGACTGAGGCCCAGAGAGGAGGGGAGGATTGTACCACGGGAAGTCAGCGGGAGAGGCTCAGGACTCGAGCCCAGGTCTACTGGCTGAAAATTTCCGAGCCCTTTCCCTAGGCCCAACTTGCCACCTGTCTGTCTGTCAGTGTCCCTGTCTCACACTAACACCTTCTCTAGACGAGGGGCATTTAACCAGCCCTTAGAGGCCGGGAGGGAAGGCAGAGAAAACATGAGAAAAGATTCTACACTGATCCCCTGGAAAAGTCTCAAAGCACGTGAAGGAGCTGAGGCCCCTGTCCTGGCCCCGGCAGGGCTGGGCAGAGCAGGAGGCTGAGCTAGGTAGGAGACTGGATAGAGCACGAGACTGGACAGGGCAGGGGGCTTGAAGAGAGCAGGGCAGGGCAGGAGGCTGCACCGAGCTGGGCAGGAGACTGGGCAGGACAGAAGGCTGGCCCTTTAAGGAGGCAGCCCCGCCCGGGCCGCCTCGGCTGGCCTGGCGGCCTTTGACGGCCGGGGACAGCTGCTTCGCCTCCTCTGCTTTCTATCACTTTGACCTCTAAATCTGGAACTGTCACTGCCCGGCTTAAAGTTTGTTTTTCAACCCATTCCGGAAACTCGAAATCACATGCCTTATCCGCGGATTTGCCCATGGGCCCCGAGTGGCCCCCGAAATTCCCCAGGCGGCCTCCGGCCCCTGCCCCCTCCAGCCCCCTGTCCGAGGCCCAGCCTAACCTCCGCTCAGCTTCTGCCCCTCCGGCCCCTGGCCAGGCCACCTCCTCTTATCCAGTGAAGGACACGGCTCCTCCGGGTAGTGAGCAGTGCCCTTCTCCGTGCCTTCTCCCTTCTCCGTCCCCCTGCAGGACACGCTCAGGGGGTCCCTCCCCTTGGTCCCACAACCCGATTTCTGCCCGCCTCTGGCTTGCGCCAAGTCTGCTGGGAGTGGTGATCACTGAGTCTTAGCATCTGCCTCTCCTCCGGGGTGGTTTAGGTGTATGACCTTGTGCGACCACATGACTCTCCAGCATATTGGCTTGGGGTGGGGGTGGGGGGCGGCGGTGCTGGATTATACGGCCTCGGAGGTTTCCCAAACCTAAAATCCATGAAGGGGCTTCAGACTTCAGCTAACCAAGAAACCGGTCACCGAGCAGTTTATAAAGCCCCCGCTCCATGACCCCACTGTGGAAGCTTTGGTGATACCGATAAGCAAACGGTCCCTCTGTGGAGAGACTTCCAATCTAACTCGGGGAGACAAGGGCTAGAAAGGAATTTGACAGCTGGAGAAACTGAGGTGGGGGAGGTCTTTTTGTCGCCCCTCTCCCCGGGAATCTAAGCACGAGGCACAATCACGTTTAACACGTCACAGAGGTGAAAGAGATCTTAGAAATCAATAGGAGCTTGTGACTCTCGGCTCAGAGTCAGTATTTGAAGTCCCGGGACCTAGGTTAGCGCCTCAGCTGTTGTCTACTACACGTATAACACTGGACAAGTCCCTGCCTTTCTCTGAGCCTTGGTTTCCTTCTTAGTAAAATTAGGAAGGTGGGCGAACCCGAAGGTCCCTTCCGACTCCACACCCTCGGATCTTGCAGTGTCGGTGGAGGAGGAAGGTTGGGGGGAGGGGAGGAAAGGGAGAAGGGCTTCTCTCTCCGCCCTCCCAACTTTATTTTTTTCCGTTTCTCTCCTCCCTCCCCCCGAGAAGATTACGCAGCTCAAGATCGCTAGCAACCCCTTCGCCAAAGGCTTTCGGGACTGCGACCCTGAGGACTGGTGAGTGCCCACCCCAACTACGCCCCGCTCCAAGCCCACGGGGCCTGAGCTGACCCCAGTCTGATGACCTTCTGGCCGTTATCTTCCGCTGCAGGCCTCGTACCCACCGGCCAGGAACGCTGCCCCTCATGAGCGCCTTCGCTCGCTCGCGGAATCCGGTGGCCTCGCCCGCCCAGCAGAACGGGGCCGAGAAAGGTAGGCGGGGCGTCCTCCCCGTCCCCAGCCCTCTCCCCAGGCTCAGCTTCCCCTGCTGGGCCTGGTTTGTGCTTTCTTGGTCTTGAATTTTCTCCATTTTCTCTCTGCCCTGCTGGGATGGAAACAAGCAATCCTGCGGCCAGGATCTAATAGCCAACTGCAGGAGCCGAACGGCCCCGAGGGGACCCGGGCCGGGGGTGGCATGGGAGGAGAAGTCTTGAATTTGGCCAGAAAACTCGACTCTGACACCAAACTGCATGGCTATCTCTCAGCCTCATGCTAACAACGCAGTTATCTGATACTTTGTTTTCTAACTCACTTTCCACACGACAAAGCATCTGCGGTAGGGAGTGCGGCGGATCAGTGTCCAAGACAGAATGGGAACCCAGAATTCTCTCTTCCCACTCCCCCTACGCTTTGTCCATTTCCCCCCGTAGAAAGTCGGGGGGCAGGCTTAAATGCTCTTTAAGGGTCTTTCCAGCTTTTAAATCTTCCCAGGCCGTCCCGGGCCCCCGACCCCTCCCCCTTAGCCCCACCCCCACAGTCCCCCACCTTAGCTGCCATGAGGTCGCAGCACCCAGGAGCCTCCGCATGTGCCTTCCAAGGGCCCCTTGGGACTTCTGCGGCCGCTGCGCGTCTGCGCCTGCGTGGTGTGGCTGGAGGGCGGGCGAGCGGGCGAGTTCCTTTTTCCATTAGCTGCTGTAAACACTTCGCAGCTGAGCAGGAGCTCTAGTTGCCGCCGCCCGTCTGCAGCCTCGGCGGCTCCGGGGCCCGTTCCCTTAAAGAGAGGCTGTGTTTGTTTAGGGCAGCGCAAATTGCAGAGATGTCATGCGTGTACACACTTGTCAGTCAATCCGGCCCCATTTACCTCCGCCATCAGAATAGCCAGGTCTAGGGAACACATTTCTGGGAGGCCACGTGCGCCCGCCCAGCGCTTAGCCCTGGGGTAGCGTTGCTTTTAACCTGGGTTTAGCCTTACTTCCTGCCTCAGGCAAAAATGCTTGGGGAGGCCCAGCACCTGGGGAAGAGGAGAGTGGAAGGCAAGGCTGGGGGTGAGGTGGGGGAGAATTTTCCCGAGAAGCCCCCCGCACGCTGGGAGCTCGGGGCCAAGCCCTATCTTCGTCCCTTCCCCTCCCCCTATATCCTCCCATGCCTTCCCAGTGCGGGGGGCTCTGGTCACACTTCCCAAAGCCAGGTCACAGGCGCTTTACGAAATGTTGACTCTGGCCCAGGCCCGGCTGTGAGCTAAAATGAGGAGGAAGTGGGGGGCTGGGAGAGTGCGTTTGTGCGCGCCCGCAGGAAAGGGGTGCCGGAAGGATCGGAGGCGCCTTGCTGAGGTGGGGGAGGGAAATTCTCGGATGAGGGGGTGCAGTGGAGGCGCGCAGAGGCGGAAGTGCTCCAGGCTGGGGTGGGGCCCCCTTGGAGCGCAGGGAGTGTATCCTAGCTGGAGAGTGGGTGCGCTGGGGCGCAGGAACTCCGCGCCATGGAGAGGCTGGTCTGTTGGACTGAAGGCGAAGGGAGATTACCGGCTGGGATGGGGTGCACGGATGTCCGGCGAGGGAGGTTCCCGGTTAGGGAAAGGGTGCCTTGCTGTTCAGGACGAGGAGGCTCCCGGCTGAAATTGGAGCTCAAAGGAGGGAGGAGGTTCCCATTTAGGGAGTGGATCTCCGGAGGTGGGGGTGTATGTGTAAATCACGGCTAGGGAAGGGGTGCACTAACGTCCCGAGTAGGGGGAGGCTCCAGACTGAGGATGTGGCGTACTGAGTGTGTGTGTGTTTGGGGGTTATTAGAAAGGGGCGCGGCACGGCGTGGAGGGGCTGGAGGAATCCTAGCCAGGAAGAAAGTGCCCTGGAGAGCAGGGGACCGGTAGTCTTCAGGATAAGGATGGGGAGCACAGGGGCTCAGGTCAGAAAGGGCACCAGTGACAGGGCGGGCAAAATGGTGCCACCCTCCTCTCAGCCAAGGAACCAAAAATGTTGGTTCGCTTTCGCAGACGCTGCTGACAGCCGGCGGGAGTACGAGCGAGAAGCCAGCGGGACTCCTCTGCACGCCGATCCGGCCCACCAGCAGCTCATGTCCCGGGTCCTGAGCCCAGCGCTGCCCGTCCCGGGAGCCGGAGGCTTGGTGCAGATCACAGCTACTGCGGGAGGCCGGCCGAGCCCTCCGCACCACGAACTACGCCTGGAGGCGCCCAGCGCCTCGGAGCCCCTGCACCATCACCCCTACAAATACCCGGCAGCAGCCGCTGCCGCGGCCGCTGCCTACGACCATTACCTCGGGGCCAAGAGCCGGCCAGCGCCCTATCCTCTGCCCAGCATCCGGGGTCACGGCTACCCTCACCCGCACCATCACCACCACCATCACCACCATGTGAACCCCGCGGCTGCGGCCGCAGCGGCAGCGGCCAACATGTACTCCTCCGCCGGGGCTCCGGGCAACTACGACTATGGGCCTAGATAACCCGCCTCCCTAGTCCCCACCCGGGCTAGTCCAGCTCCGCCATCCAACCTGGATCCCGTCCCCCACCTTCGATCCCAAGCTTGGCTGGCACGCCCGGGTCCTGTCTCCGGTCCAGCCCTAGACGTCACCCTGGGGCAACTCCCTAAGTGAGGTCTCAGCTCAACTTCTCGTCCCAGTTCTCCCCGTCTAGGCCTGACTGTAAGGTCTAGCCTAGGCCCTCTCTGGCCGGGCTTTTGTCTCGGAGAGCCGCCTCATCATCCATCCGCGGGCCTCCCTCCAACCAAGCTTTTCCCACCGACGTCCACCCCGGGTCTCCACTCCATCCCCAGCGTGCCTCCTCCAACCCCACCCACCCCAGCCGCCCAGCCCTACTCCTGCTTTCGACCCGCAGCTCCCCCGAAGCTGCCCGCAGACGGTGTGCCGCATGGTGTGTGCGTTACCTCCGCGCTGTAGCGTGTGTCTGTCCGCGGAGGGCGCTTTTATGCTGAAGTGGGAACGTTGCCATTTTTAGGATGATGGTTTTGCCTGCCCTCCTTTCTCTTACACATTTTATCGAGGGGGTTCCGGGTTTCGGACCCCCTCCACCCTAGCCTCCCCTTCCCGAGCCTGGGGATCCAGTTGTGAGCCTTCCTTCCCTGGGGCGCCTCGTTCTTGGCTGTCCCCACTCGGCACCTGCCCACCTCCTGGTGCCCAGTTCTGAGCCCTCTCTCTCTCTCCTACGCGGGACATCGTGTCCCGAGTGGTTCCAACCTCTTACCGCCTCCCCTCCTAAGGCCTCAGCGCCCCCCACTCGCCCCTTCCCCTGGGACGCTAGGTCCCAAGGTCTTACCTCAGCCTTGGCCCACTCCCTCCCTCACCCCCAGCCACGTGGGGCGAGCACCATCCCAGCCGGAGAGCTGAGGGGGCGGGTCCTGCGGGGAGGTGGCGACCTTGGCGGAAGTGGCGGCTGTCCCTTCCCAGAGCGCCTTGGAGCAGCCCAGCCATCTTGTTGCTCGAAGCCCAGGGAAAGTGAGGACTGATCCCCGGACCTCAGGCCAGCAGATAGAGGGGGAAACTGAGGCCCAGAGAGCTTAGAGAGTCCATGCCCCCTCTTAGACTCAGTTAAGCATTTATGAAGCACCTACTATGTGCCAGGAGCTGTGTTAAATGCTGAGGATACTAAAAGAGGCAAAAGACAGCTCCTGATCTCAAAGAACTCCCAAAAAGTTCATGGGGGAGACAACGTGCGAACAAGCTATAGACACAATATGCTCGAGATAAGCCACCTGTCGCCTTTTTCCAGAGGCCCAGAGAGCCCAGGGTCCATCTGCCCCATTTTCCAGAGGTTCAGGTCAATTGAACAGGCCTTAAAGGTCCCGTGCTAGGCAGCAGGGACAGGAAGACAAAAGGAAAACTCCTGCCCTCAAGGAGCTTCTATTCGGGAGAGCGAGGGACACACGGCTGTAAAATCTGGCTCTCCTAGGACTGCCATGCCAGGGCCCTTTGCAGGATGCCAGGCAGTCCCTCTTACTTACAAGCCATGAAATAATTCAGTCTTGGAAGTGGAAGGGACTTGGGGGCCATTGAGGCCCAATCCGCATATGAAAAAAAAAATCCTTTCTGTGTGATACAGGACAAGTGGTCGTCCAGCCTGTTTCTGAGGAGCTTCAGTGACAGAAAGCTTACTACCTTTCCAGGCACCCAGTTCCATTTTTCAGGTCTCTCCTTTGTTAAATGAGAGGCTTGGACCAGATGATCTTAAGGTATTCTGTAGTTGCACATGCACATGTGTATTTTTATTGGTAGGATCGGTAAAAAAAAAAAAATCTGAATTTAGGGAAAAGCCTAGGTTTGGTGTATTGGCTTGTAAGCCTAGGATTCCAGGGCCAAAGCTGAAAGGGGATCATGACCCTCCTGGTGAAATTCTGAGGGCAACTGAGAGCAACACTACCCCAACTCTTGGCTCTGCCTCCAGCCCTGACCTTTGTGCGGAAGAGCCAGGACCCTCAGAAGCTCCAAGATAGAGACTAGGACTGGACCCCTCTGCCCCACCCCCAAGGATGGGTGACTTGCCTAGGTTAGAAGTGGAGGCATGATTTGAACCCAGGATTTCTCACTCCCAATCCAGCACTCTTTCCTCTGCACCAGGAGCTCCTTCTTTGGGACTCAGTTTACTCCTCGGTAAAAATAAGGTCCTTCCAGATCTCAAAATTCTCTTTTCAAGTTGATCTGTGATTTTCAGCTACCTTCCTGGGTACCACCTTTGTTGTTTCATATTCACCCTTGTTACAGAATCACAGGTTGGAAAGAAAGTTGAGAGATCACCTCCACCAATGACCAATTGTATAGAAAGAGGAGGAAACATGGCTTTTCTCCCACCCCCACCCCCCAGGCTGCCTCTCTGCAGTCTCATGGCCTCTGATCAGCATCTCCCCTTCCCCTGGCCACCAGGATCTCCAGAGGGCTACCGATGTCTCCTGGCCATAGGCTCAGACTACAAAGTTCTGGGGGGAGGGGGGGCGGGGCTCCTCCCTTCTGGAGGCTGAGAGGAGGAGGAGCAGGAGGAGGAGGAGGAGGAGGAGGAAGGCCACCTGGTCTGATGGAAGGTTTCCCCAGGCTCCCTACCCCACCACGTGTGTACTGGCTCTTCCAGGCGTGGATTTTCTTTGACATTTTTTTGTTTTGTTTTCTCGATTTTTTGTTTTTGTTTTTGTTTTTTTTTTGCAGTGGATTGTGGAAGTGCTCCTGTCTGACTAAAACACCCTTCTGCCCCTCTCCCTCGGGTTGGCAGAGCTCAAGGTGGATAGAGGGTCCTCCCCTGGGCTCCCATTGCTTGGGGGCATCTCTCCCTGCAGCTGCCGTGGGAGCGATCACTTGTTCTTTGTACACAGATTAGTGCCAAAGCTTTGGGTCAAATGTTTAATGAAGTTATATTTATTTTTCTCCCAGAGATGATGCGAACCCCGCCCCCTCTTCCTGGGTAGTTGCCGCGTAAGTAAAGGCAAGTCAACCCCAGAGGCATATCTGCAAATGGTGTAGATACTGTAGATATGTGTAGATATGTGTAGATAACACAGCGGTTACCTTTCCATTGACGAAATATCGGACATGGACATTTATAAACTTTTCCGTTTTGGTTTTTTCTTTCTCGATGAACAAAAACTACCCTCCGGGTTCTGGACTCTGGGGGTGGGCGAGGCGCTTGACCTTGGGCGCTCGGGCTCGATCCGGGTAGGAAGGAATGAAATGAGGGCAGACGGGAGGGAGGGCGAAGGAGGAGCCGCTCCAGGGCCCCGACTCCGCTTGGGCTCCCCTGGTGGGCAGTGCGGCTCAGTCCCCTGGACCTGGGGGTCTTACCCACGGTGCTGCCGCCTGACAGGGTGGGCAGTAGGAGGGGCCAAAGGGAAGAGGACCTTACCTCGGCCTCCGACCCCCGGCTCTGGCGTGTATAGCCCTGCCCAGGCCATCATGGCCCTGTGCCCGGCGGTGGCTCGGACCGGGACCCCAGTCCGGAGAATCAGATCCCACCCGATGGGATCGGAAGGAAGCGTGGCTGCTCAGTAGTCATTGAGAGGACTTTGCGGGGCCGCTCTGGCTCTCAACCCCCGGGCAGTGGGTGTGTGGCCGGAGACCAGGCGCCCTCTAGGGGCAAACCCCACCTTGCACACGGCGTGGCCGGCCGGTGGTGAAACAGAGGACACACCCCACCCCACTCCCCACCCCCATTCACCCTCACTCGCTCCCTTGGAGGCACCAAATAGGGAAAAAGAGCAGGTGGAGCCCGCTGCCCGAATGGGCCGGGTGCAACATCAGGGCTGTGCTGGCCTTCGCTGTCCCAGCCCTTTCTCTAACCAATGATCCGACTGAATAGGCTCACGGTGGTGCGAAGCCCTGCAAAGTCACCACTGCAGGGCTTCCCACACTCAAATTGATTAAATTTGTTCATACCTGTAGCCCTCCCTTCTGGGACCTGGATGATATTTAGGACTGGGACACACCCGACTCAGTTTGCCAGAGCAGTGATGGAGAACATATGCCCGTAATGGGACAACATTATTAATCCTAAATATAGGCTGGCAGGTACTTCAGATGGCACTGGCAGCAGTGTCTGCCTCCCTGGGGCTTATGTTCTTAAGGTGAAAGTCTAGCTCCAGCATTCTTCACCAAGCCAGGGCTGGCATGGGGCAAGAAGGCCCCGGAGTCACCAGGGACAGCTTTCAAGCCTCAGCTTTCTCACTGTCACTTTGCCCACTGACCATGGCGACTTTTCCCATGAAGTGAGAAAGAGCTTGACCACAGTGACCGACACCACTGAATCATCTTGGAAAGGGCCAAGGGCTGCCCTGAGTTCAAGTGGCTGCTCAGGGACCTCTGGCCAGCAGCTGTGACGTGAGAACTGGGCCAGGCTCAGCTTTCAAATCCTGAGCATAAACAGGAAAAGATAACAGTCAATTGGATGGCAAGGTTGGGAAATTCACCATGCATCAATTCACATTCATTGCCTAGCCCTGGCATGTTCTAATTACTTGTGGACTCTCAGAGCTGGGAGGGGCCTCAGAACAGGGGATGTCAGGGCTGGGAGGGGCCTCAGAAGAGGGGATGTCAAGGCTGGGAGGGGCCTTAGAACAGGGGATGTCAGGGCTGGGAGGGGCCTCAGAAGAGGGGATGTCA
>JAQQSZ010018771.1:0-10508 GCA_028646595.1 Phalanger gymnotis | reverse complement strand
TTCTTGAAAGACAATATCTAGGCTCTTTTTTTGATCATGGCTTTCAGGTAGTCCAATAATTTTAAAATTATCTCTCCTGGATCTATTGTCCAGGTCAGTGGTTTTTCCAATGAGATATTTCACACTGTCTTCCATTTTTTCATTCCTTTGGTTCTATTTTATAATATCTTGATTTCTCATAAAGTCATTAGCTTCCACTTGCTCCAGTCTAATTTTTAAGGTAATATTTTCTTCAGTGGTCTTTTGGACCTCTTTTTCCATTTGGTTAATTCTGACTTTCAAGGCATTCTTCTCCTCATTGGCTTTTTGGAGCTCTTTTGCCATTTGGATTAATCTATTTTTTAAGGTGTTATTTTCTTCAGTGTTTTTTTGGTTCTCCTTTCGCAAGTCATTAACTTGTTTTTTCATGGTTTTCTTGCATCACTCTCATTTCTCTTCCTAATTTTTCCTCTACTTCTCTTACTTACTTTTCCAAATCCGTTTTGAGCTCTGTCATGGCCTCAGACCAATTCATATTTTTCTTGGAGGCTTTTGATGTAGGCTCTTTGACTTTGTTGACTTCTTCTGGCTGTATGTTTTGATCTTCTTTGTCACCAAAAAGAGATTTTAGAGTCTGAATCTGAGTCTGAGTCTGCATCCTTTTTCACTGCCTGGCCATGTTCCCAGCCACCTACTTGACCTTTGAGCTTTTTGTCAGGGTATGACTGCTTGTAGAGTAGAGAGTGTTTTGTCCCAAGCTTTAGGGGCTGTGCTGCTGTTTTCAGAGGTACTTCTACTCCACTGTCACTGCAAGCTCTGCCACACTAGTGCTCCTCCTCCCCCAAGAACTGCCAACCAGGATTGTGACCCAGATCCAAGCAGGGCAAAGCAAGCCCTGCACTCCCACTCTGGTCTGCCGCTGTATTCCTCCCTCTGTGTGAGCCAGGGACTCTGGAAACAGCTGATGTGAGCTCTTGAAGCAGCTGCAGGAGCTTCCTGCTGCTGCTAACACACTGCCACACCACCTCTGCCACCCCCAGGGCTGGTGACAGGATGACTCTCTAACCCAATGTAGCAATTTACCCACTAACCTGCTCCGTAGTCTTTGGTGTTTGTGGGTTGAGAGTCTGGTAACTGCCACAGCTCAATGATTCATAGCCCTAAGGCCTGCTCCAGGCCTACTCCCGGTCTGGTCTGTCCTGGCACAGTCCATACTTGGCTGTGCTCTGCTCCCAGCACCATGCGATAGAACCTTCCCAGCTACCATCCAGGCTCTCCTGGGCTGGAGACAAGGTTCCCTCTGCTATCTTGTGGGTTCTGCACCTCTAGAATGTGTTCAGAGCCATTTTTACAGGTGTTTGGAGGGATTTGGGGAAGAGGTTAAGCAAGCCCTTGCTTTCCAGCTGCCATCTTGGCTCCATCCCCAGTAGTGCTTTTTTAATATTTGAAGTTGTATAAGAATGTCATAGGCTTCTCAGTTTCATTTATAGCCAATAGGAGTGAGGCTTACCTTTTATTAGTGACAGGGTGATTATTAAAGGAAGGGAGGAAGGTTTCTAATATAAATGATAGAAATGGAAACTAGGTGTTCACTATTCCCCTCACGTAAAACTTGAAAAGATAGAATATTTGGTATCAATGAAAAGTTGCAAAAAAACCATATTATCAATGTAGTGCCTTCAACTCCCATTGCAGAAAATAAATGGTGAGTGGTCCAAATAGGTAGCAACTGAATGGCTCCTAATTTACAGCAGGAGCTCAGTGCTTTTACTCTCTTTGCCGCTTCACTGGAACAAGGAGAAAAAGACATTAGGATGAAGGATAATGTGCTATAGACACATAAAGATGAAAGAGAGAGTGAAGCATTAAATGTCACTTATTTGAAGGTCCACTTTGGTCTGTTCTGCCCTGTTCCCCCTGAAAACACATTCCATGTGATTTTAACCATCTCTGTACCACTCTAGAGCTCAAATTTCCTGGATTTTTCCATTTATCTTTGAACTCAGCCATGTAAAACTGTAGTCTACAGTTTTATGGGGAATAACTTGTGGGTTTTAAGGTGTCTGAGAAAAGAACAGAATGTCTATTGTTTTTATAGAATCAATAATTGAACCATCACTAAAAATATATGTGAGATAATATGAAATATGACACATGCAATCAGTGTGTTATTAGCAATCGTGATAAATTTATGATATAATCTACAACAGTACAGTGCTTAAAGTGCTATTCCACATATATATATGTATATATATATATATACATATATATATATGTATATATATATATACATATATATGTATATATATATATATATAGTAGTTGGGTTGTTTTCATACTTAACATGAAAATATTATGATTACCTTGAAACATACATTTGTATTATAATTTATTATACAAAGCAATTTTACCTAAAAATCTCATTCAACCCTTATGACAGCTCTCATGATCATAGAAATGACTTGCCCACAGCCACACAGCTAGTATGTCAGGGAGCCCTCACTAGAATCAGAGTCAAAGGACTGTGAATTTAGAGCAGGAAGGGACTTTTAATAGTTATCTGGTCCAACCCCAGTGGCCCAAAGAATCCCCTCGATAACACACCTGGCAAATGGTCATCCATTCTCTGCTCAAAAGCCTTTAAAGACAGGGAAATCTGTATATACTGAGGCAACCTACTGTACTTTTAGATAGCTCTAATTGTTAGCAAGTTTTTCATGACATTGAGCTTGGATTTCCATTTTGCAACCTCTACCCTTTGCTCTTGGTTCTGCCATCTGAGGTTAAATGGGACAAATTTAATTATTCTTCCACATGGCAGGTAGTCCTTTAAATATTTGAAGATAGCTATTGTTTTCTTTGAGTCTTTTTTTCTTCAGGTTAGACATTTTTAGTGCCTTTAACCATCTTTAAATGGCATGGACTCAAAGCCCTTAATCAACTTGCTTGCTTTCTTCTTGTTGTTATTCAGTTGTTTCAGTCATGTCTGACTCTTTATGATCCCATTTGGGGTTTTCTTGGCAAAGATACTGGAGTAGTTTGCCATTTCCTTCTCCAGATCATTTTACAGATGAGGAAACTGAGGCAAACAGGGTTAAGTGACTTGCCAAGGTCACACAACTAGTAAGTGTCTGAGACCAGATTTGAATTCAAGAAGATGAGTCTTCCTGATTCCAGGCCCGGTGCTTTATCCACTGAGCTACCTCTATCCACTGGTGACACCTTTCTTCTAAATGCTCTCTAATTTAACTTCCTTCCTAGATTGTGACTCCAAGAACTGAACACAGTACTGTAGACAAAGTCTGACCAGAGGCAAGTATAGAGGTATGTTTACCTCCTTATTCCTGGAAGCTTGACTGCTCTTGCAGTCCAAGATTGTATTAGTTCTTCTGACTGTTATATCATGCTGTTGACTCATAATGATTTTTCAGTCCAATCAAAACCTCACACCTTTTTTTCAGACAAACTGCTATCTAGACATGCCTCCACCATCTTGTATCTGGGAAGTCAATTTTTGAACCCAAATGTAGGACTTTAAGTTTATTCCTAATATATTTTACCTTATTATATTTAGCACAATATTCTTTAAGGGTGGGAAACCTGCAGCCTCGAGGCCACATGTGGTCCTCTAGGGCCTCAAGTATGGCCTTTTGACTGAATGCAAACTAGTGAAATATCTAGCCTATCAAAATATATTTGGATCCTGATTGTCATCCAGTATCTTAGCTGTATCTTCTAGCTTTGGGTCACCTTAAAATTTGATGAGCATACCATCTATGCTTTTTTCAAGTCAGTGACAAAAATGTCAACCAGCACAGGACCAAAGTACAGATCCTTGGGGCACTCCACTAGAGATGGCCCTCCAGGTTGATATTGAGACATTAACTATTCGAGGGTAGCCAACGTACCAGTTCTGAATCCCTCCAACCGCACTGTTGTCTAACCTACATCTCTCCATCTACCATTTTAGTAACTGCCAAAAAAGTAACTAGAGGTAATCTGACATACCCTGTCTTTAAGGGATACAAGATTTGTGATTTCAATTTTGATTTATGTATGATCACTAATTATCCCTTTAATAATACATTTTAGAAGTTTTTTTTTTTTTTAAGAACTGAAAATAAGCTTACTGGTCTATAGTTCCTCTTTTTGAAAATAGGGATTACATCTGTAATCCTACAGAATTTTCATTCTCTATGACCTTGAAAATTTCATTGATGGTGACTCAATGTCTGTCATATCTTTCTCTACCTGAGGATGAGTTAGGTGACTTGAAATTGTCAATGGCAACTAAATGGACTCTTACTATATCTCCTTTCTGATCTTTGGTGTCAATATCCATTAAACTTCCCATTCTGTCCTTTGCAAGGCAAAGGTCATATTGCTCTTGGCTGAGAAAACTGAAGCAAAGTAAAAATTTAGAAGTTCTGCCTTCTCTTTATTATTAGTTAAGTCCAAATATGGAAATATGTTTAATGTGATTGTATATGTTATAGTCTATATCAGATTGCTTGCCATCTTGGGGAGGGAAGGAGAAAAAAAATTGGGACCTCAAAATCATAAAACGATGTTGAAAAAAATTGAAAAATAAATTATTAGTTAAGTCCACTTCAATGGTACTATACCTTTTCTGATCTTCTTTTCTCCAATATAGCTTTTAAAAACCTTTTTTCATTGTCCCTCAATGTCCTTTCTAAACTTAGATCATTTTGATCTTTCACCCCATGTATCCAACCCATTGTCAAATACTGTTTTTACTTTTCGAATATCTCTCCTATAAGTCCCCTTCTCTCTGCTTACATAGCCACCACCTTTATTTGGGTAATTTTCTAATTCATCTCCTTGCTTCAATTCTCTCCTCACTCCAAACCATCCACCATTCAGCTGCCAAAGTGATTTTTCTAAAGCATAGGTCTGACCATGTGTCCCCCCACCTCCTCTCACTATTTAACAAACTCTAGTGGCTCCCCATTACCTCTGGGATGAAATATTGCTATTCTAAATTCTTCAAAATCTGTCACCTTTCTGCTTTTCTAGTCTTCTTAAACTTTATTCTCTCCTAGACACTCCATGATTGATCTTGCTATTCCTTATACAAGACATTCGGTCTCCTATCTCAGCCTTTGGACTAGTTGTCCCTTATGCCTGACTAGCTCTGCTCCTCTTAGCTTTCCACCTTCCTTTATGACTCAGCTCAAAATTTATCTTCTGTAGGAGACCTTTCCCAGAGCTCCCAAGCACTTTCCTCTCTCAGATCACCTTCCATTTATTCTGAAATAACTTGAGTGTATCTAGTCATTTATAACTTTTCCTCATTAGAATGTGAGCTCTCTGGGGACAGGGACTATTTTTCTTTTCTTTGTATCCCCAGCACTTATCACAGTGCCCAGTACATAGGAAGGACAAATCGGTTGGTTGGTTGTTGTCCTTCATTCTCGAAGAGGACCAAAATGACATCACTATGCTAGAGTCAAGTTTCGGCGTTTCTGACTGTGGCTGATCAGACCAATATGAGCTTGGAATGCTGTACCACAGGTCGGGCACAAAAAGTCTATGTGAACATTTGGGGTGGATTCTCTAGATTTGCACATCCTGCATTTCCTTTGGGCTTTTTCAATTCTGCTTTGCTTACAGAACACAGCCCCTCCTCTGATGTGGGTATGCTATGCTGAGTGGTCCTCTGCCAGTGTCTCCCATGTCACACAATTCCAAAGTTCTTAAGAGATAACTTGAGAGTGTCCTTGTATTGCTTCTTCTGACTACCATATGAATGCTGTGTGAACCCTGTGTGAGTTCTCCATACAATAGTCTCTTTGGCAAGCATATGTTTTGCATTTGAACAAAGTGGCCAGCCCATTGGAGTTGAGCTCTCTGAAGCAGAGTTTGAATGCTTGACAGTTTAGTTCGAGAAAGATCCTCAGTGTCTGGTAACTTATCCTGCCAGGTGATCTTCAGAATCTTCCTAAGACAATTCAAATGGAAGTGATTCAGTTTCCTGGCATGGCGCTGGTGGACTGTCCAGGTTTCACAGGCATACAACAATGAGGTCAGCACAATGGCTCTGTAGATCTTCAGTTTGGTAGCAAATAAATGCTTGTTGGCTAACTGAGTGATTGTCACTATTCTTAAGAGTACAGTGCCACACTTTTGAATTCAACTACTGTTATCTATGCTTGCTTCCATATTGCGTACATAGCTTTTAAAAATCTGAGTTGGTTGGTGATTCTTTGTACATCAGCCTCTTCAGACAATTCCTATTTTTCCTCTTTATCAGAGGAAATTTGTGTCTTCTAAATTATATACTTAAGAGTTTTCCATTCCCCTGGGATAATATCTCTTGTAAAATTTTAGTCAATCAGATTCTACTCATCCCACCTCTGAATCCTTCGAAATTTCCTCTCCCCAAATCTGGGGTGCCTGTCAGACTATGCCAGACTTGCCTTCTTTATCACAAATTCTTAGGAGGAAGTAATAATCTTCCTCTAAGGATCTTCAGCAGCTAGTTCCTCCTTATTAGGGAGAATCAGATTCAGAACAGAATTTCCCCTTGTTCATTGCTCCACATTTTGAAGGATGAAATTAGCATTAAGGAAAATTAGCTGCTCTGCATTTGACAGAGAAAATGTTCCAGAGGATATCTGGATAATTGAAGCCTCCTATTATTATTATTACATCATGCCTCAGTACCAGGCTGGTGTATCATCTGTTTCCTGAACTCCTTACCTGGCTACTCTTTATAATCTAGTGGTCACATGCCGATGACAAAAATATCACTTCAATTTCTTCCTTCATTGATCTTTACTCAAATGTTCCTCCCCATGTTTCCTACTAAAAAAATCAAATAATCAATAAACATTTATTAAACACCTACTATGTGCTGGGCTATGAAAATAAAAAGCTGATAAATCAATAAGCATTTATTAAGTGCTTACAATGTCAGGTACTAAGCAGCTGAGATTACAAATAAAGGCAAAAATACAATCCCAGCCTCAGGGAGGTCACAATTCAATAAGGGAGCAAACATGAAAATAATCATTTAGAATCACAACATATACAAAATAAATGGGAAGCGATCTCACAGGAAAGATACTACCATTAAGGGGACCAAGAAAGACTTCTTGTAGAAGGTGGGATATTAGTTGACTTGAAGAAAGCCAGGGAATCTTGGAAAGAGAGATAAGGAGAGAAAACATTCCAGACTTAGGGCTCAGCCAGGGAAAATGCATGGAGTTGGGAGATGAAGTCTCATGTGTGAAGAACCACAAGAAAGACCATATCACTAGATCACAGAGCACATGCTGTTGTTGTTGTTCATCCTTCCTTCTTGAAGAGGACCAACAACCTCAGGAGGGTGATGTCTGGACTTGTAAGTGAATTGGATTTAAGTGAGGCAGAGTTGCATAGTCATCAGCCTCACTATCTTCTCCACAGTCATTGGGGTAGGAGAGTAAAGTGTAAGAAGACTGGAAAGCTAGGAAGGAGCTAAGTTCTGAAGGGCTCTAAAAGCCAAACACAGGATTTTTATATTTGATCCAAAGGTAAGACCAAGTCACTGGAGCTTACTGATTAAGGTGCGACCTGCACCTTAGCAAGATCAGTTTGATAGCTGAGCAGAGGATGGGAGGTAGTGTTTCACAGCCTTGCCATTTCCCCCTATATATAAATTGTTTCTGGAGTCTTAGGTGATAGCTATGGTGGTAAGTAGCTTCTTTGATCTGAAAAATCACTTGGTGATTATTAACGTTTCTCATATGTGGCTCTAGTTTGTTAACTTTTAGAGCAATATGAATAATTTACGGTTTTAACAATTTAAATTGGTCTACCTAAATAAAGTAGTAACCTAAGACACTGTATTTTATGCTGCGTAGAGATTTAAATATTTTGATTAATGATTTAACTATGCTATTGCACTGAAGCATTAAGCTGAAGATCCCATTAGAAGTAGTGGCTAATAAATACAGTACAATAATATTGTACAAATAACAAACTGCATTTCCTAAGTGTGGGGAGATAGAAGAGAGCATGGTGGCTCTCTCCCTTACTGCAGCTCAGAATTATGCAACCTATATTTACATTTATAATTAAATAGCTTACTCAACATCATATTGTCTATGTGAATTTGGGCAAATCACCCACCCTCCCTGAACCTCAGTTTGCTCATCTATAAAATGAAGGAGTGGGAATAGATGATCTCTATGGCCCCTTACAGCTCTGATTTTTTTCACTCAAGCTGTCTAGATAGGTTTGAATTCCAGAAATAGGAAAAGTTATTTGTGGTGAGAATCGTACTCTCTCCATACATACATATATACATGTATAAATATATATGTGTGCATGCATATACACATGCACACTATATATATTCTCTCTAATATTAAATAAAAAGAAGCAGCATATTATAGAGTTAAGGAGGACAGCTAGGTGCCTTAGTGGGTAGAGTGCTGGGCCTAGAGTCAGGAAGACTCATCTTCCTAAGTTCGAATCCAGTCTCAGATACTAACTAGCTGTGTCACCTTGGGCAAGTCATTTAACCCTATTTGCCACAGTTTCCTCATCTGTAAAATGAGCTGGAGAAGGAAATGGTTAATCTCTCCAGTATCTTTGACAAGAAAACCCTAGATGAGATCTTGAAGAGTCAGACATAACTGAAAAATGACTAAATAACAACAGTATAGATAGAGTTAAGGGACCAGCTTTGGAATCAGAATGAACCAGGTTCAAATCCCGCCTCTGCTATAGATTGGCTATGTGACTGTAGACAAGGCAATCAATGTCTCAGAGATTCTTTTAAACCATAGATTCCAGGAAAATCATTAATCTGCAATGGTAGAGGATATTTTCACATCAGGAATTCCCCCACGCCACTGAAATCACAAAAATGCTCCCTGCCACAATTTAAATTAAATTTACTTTCCTTTTACATGAAATTTTCAGAGTTTGTCTTATTTGAGACAAAAGGTAAAGTAAGAAGCATTGCAATCCAAGGAAAGAAATAAGACATGAGAAAGTATAAACAGTATGGGAGACATTTAAGAAAACGTATCCATTATGATAATTAAATCAGTTTACTTAAAAAGGAAAAAAATAGTGTTTGCATATAGAGTAAACACAACTATATACAGTATTTATGTAGCTGAAGCAGACATGACAAGTAATTAAAGTGAATTGTCAGGAAAAGGGCATTTAAAACCAATCTTTCCATGGCAAAATTCTGCTTTCTCTTAAAGATAAACTATAAACTTTTTTTTTTAAAAAGTTAGAACATTATCTTCTCTGGGTTATAATCACTTACAATAAAATGAAACTTACAAAATCAACTCAATGAGCATATGAGAAATCTCAGCTTTGTTATTTTGTGATCAAAATGTCTGTTCTTGTATGTCTGAAAGTCTTCTGATAGAATTTGTTAGAATATTGAAATCATTAGGGTGGATATAGAAAGATTCATTGAGTTGTATGTATTTTTTAATTTCAGGGACCCATCATTTGGGTTCTTTAAAAATCTATCAAATCTTTTATTCTCAGTATCAAAAACTTCGCTTATTAAGTTCACTTATTCACTTATAAGAAATTACTAATTGATTAGTTTCCAGGACCTGAGTAATGGTTTAATCAAGTAATTTCAAAGAAAGGTGCTGGCAAAATAGTCTTATTCCATGAACATATAGAAATCCTCATAAGAAATAGACAGTTGCTATTTTTCATGTGAAGAAAAAGATCTTTTAAAAATTATTTATATTTAATATTGCCAGATTGCTTTCTTAAAAAGTTTTAATTGGTTTGCGATTTTGTCAGCAATGTACAAGTGTACCTACTTGTCCGTGATACCACCAGCACTGAGTTTGTTTAATTATTTCATGTATTTGAGTTGGTATTTTGAAACTGTACCTCAGCTTATTCTTACTCTTAGGCTTGTCTGAGAGGGATAGAAGAGTGAAGTGTTTTTTTTCTTCTATGTGTTAACCTGAATTAGAAACCTTCTTGATCATGTTACAGTCCCAGATACCATTTTCATCGATACTCCAATTACCCACATTGAGGGATCTTGTTTGTTTTTAAAGAGAGAACATTGACAGAACTGTCTTCACATCAGAATTCCATTTAGGAGTTAGGGGCCAATTTAATCTGTAAGCTCCTAAATACTTGGTACCTCCTCTGCCCTGTGGTTAGCAAATTCCTACTTTCTCCTCCCCAATCCCTTTGGTTCGGAATTATACTTGTTGAGATGAAAATCCTCTCTCCCTGTTCTCTCTCCCTACAGTCTCATCGGCATCTAGCTCATCCCTCCCTCCTTGTCATGGATATCAATTGCTCAGGTTCTAACATGCATAACTTACAGAACTTGTCTAAAAGTATGTATATCTGAGAAAGGCACAGTAGACTTAGGGCTGGAAGGGAACTCAAACGTCATCCAGTTCAGTCCCATCATTTTTCAGATGGCAAAACAGAGGATGAGAAAAAATGTTTCGCAAGGCTCTATTTTCTCTTTCTATTGTTTCTCTTCTAACAGTTCCTTTCTTTTTTTTTTT
>JAQQSZ010018770.1:0-10508 GCA_028646595.1 Phalanger gymnotis | reverse complement strand
TTCAGTATATTTTTCAATATTTTTTTGGGTCTCCTTTAGCAAGTCATTGACTTGTTTTTCATGGTTTTCTCTCATCCTTCTCATTTCTCTTCCCAATTTTTCCTCTACTTCTGTAACTTGCTTTTCCCAATCCTTTTTGAGCTCTTCCATGGCCTGAGACCAGTTCATGTTTTTCTTGGAGGCTTTTGATGTAGGCTCTTTGACTTTGTTGACTTCTTCTGGCTGTATGTTTTGGTCTTCTTTGTCACCAGAGAAGGATTCCAAAGTCTGAGACTGAATCTGGGTGTATTTTCGCTTCCTGGCCATGTTCCTAGCCAACTTACCTGACCCTTGAGTTTTTCAGTGGGGTATGACTGCTTGTAGACTAAAGAGTTCTATGTTCCACGCTTGGGCAGATGCACCAACTCTGCCTCACCAGCACTCCTTCTTCCCCAAGAACCCCCAACCCAGACTGGACTTAGTTCTTCAGCAGGCTCTTCACTCTGGTTCTGATCAGCCACTTAATTCCTCCCACCAGGTGGGCCTGAGGCAGGAAGCAACTGCAGCTGTAGTTCTGTAGCTGCCCCACCTCTGCTGCCCCCGAGGTGGTGGCTGAACCACAAACTCCCTGTCCCCAGCAGCTTTTCCCACTAACCTACTCTGTTGTCTTTGGTGTTTGTGGGTTGAGAAGTCTGGTAACTGTTGCAGCTCACTGATTCAGGGTGCTAGGGCACGCTTCACCCAGCGCATGGTCTTGTTGGTCCCCACCGCCCACGCTGGGCTCTGCTCAGCTCCACTCTCCTCCTCTCCCAGCTCCGTGTGGGATAGACCTTACCCAGAGACTATCTAGGCTATCCTGGGCTAGAGCCCTGCTTCCCTCTGCTACCCTGTGGGTTCTGCAGTTCCACAATTGTTTCAAAGCCATTTTTTATAGGTTTTTGGAGGGACTTGGCAGTGAGCTCATGCTAGTCCCTGCTTTCCAGCCACCATCTTGGCTCAGTCAATTGTATTTTTTAAGGAGTTATTTTCTTCAGTCAATTTTTGTCCTTTTTCCAAGCTGTTGTCTCTGTCTTGCCTATCTTTCATTTCTTTTCACAATTTTTCTTCTGACTTTTTAAAGCTTTCTTGAGTTCTAAGAAGGCATTTTGGGCTTAGGACCAATTCGTATTTCTCTTTGGGGCTTCATATGTGGGCATATTGACAATATTGTCCTCTTCTGAATTTGTGTTTTGATCTTCCCTGTCCCCATAGTAATTCTCTATTTTTGGTGTTCTTTTGTTTTTGCTCATTTTGTTTGCCTATTTCCTGGATTTTAAGGTTGAGCTCTCCTGCTGGAGCACAAGGGACACAATCCCAGGCCTCCTGTGTTGGAGTCCAGGGGCCTGGTCACTGGCTTGGTGTGCTGGGGCCTCAGATGTTGGTAGGTGGAGGCTGGAGGATCTGGTGGCTGACCTGGCACTGAGCTGAGGTCTTAGTGGTGGTGTCCAATGTATGCTAAGGCCACATGCAGTTTTTCTGCATTTCCCTGGGGCAACACTGAAGCATATGAAGCTCTGGCCAATGGAAGACACCTGCCCTAGGCTAAGCTGAAGCACAGGAAGGTTGGGATGCTGGAGGATGCCTGACCACCCAGGGCTGCACTAAGGCATGAGGTGTGGGGTTCTGCTACTGGAAGACACCTGACCCTGTCAGCCCCTGCAGGACACCAGCCCACCTGGGGCTGTGCTGGTGCACATGCTGGCTCTCTGAGCTGGAATCCTCTGGTTCCCCTGGCCATGGTAAGGCACAT
Organism: Phalanger gymnotis; assembly: GCA_028646595.1. Lineage (NCBI taxonomy): Eukaryota > Metazoa > Chordata > Mammalia > Diprotodontia > Phalangeridae > Phalanger > Phalanger gymnotis. Next base: position 8,740 of record JAQQSZ010018770.1, on the reverse strand, counting down.
GGGGGGTCCTGGTATTGGCATTTGCTTGCTCCACTACCCTAGGGCTTAAGATCTCCTTCAGGTTTGCTGAGGTGGGGCTTGCTGCTGGTTTGATGGGATGCCTCCTCTCCTGGACTGTGTTGCCTCCTTCTCCTGAGTAAAATGGACCCCTCCTGGCACTCTTTTAAGTTTCCCAGGCCAAAAGACTCCTTTTCTCCGTCTTTCTGCTATCTCTGCTGTTCTGGGATTCTTTCTGTGGTGCTATTCTCTGAATCATTCAGAAATTAAAAAGGAACAGTGAGAGCAATTTACTTCTTACTCTACCATCTTGGCTCTAAACATTCATTTTTAAAACTTTGAGTTCCAAATTCTCTCCTTCTCACCCTCCCCAAGCAATTCAATACAGGTTATACATGTGTAGTCACACAAAAGATATCCATAATAGTCCTGTTGTGAAAGAAAAAATAAATGAAAGAAAAACTCAAGGAAAATAAAGTTTAAAAAAGTATTCTTCAATCTGCATTAAGATAATGTTGACATTGTTTTATGTACTTATTTTGTGTTATCCCTGTTATATTGTTATAAAGTTCTGTTGGCACTAGTTATACCAAAACTCCTACTGATTGCCCCATTGACCTATATAATGGATAAGAAAGATCTTGGGACCAAATATAATGACAATTTAGATTTGAAGATCTTTCTGACCTATTAATAGGCCATGTGACCTGCTTACATCACAGGAAGCCTAAGTCACAAATTTGAGAGGAAGGAGGAGTTTGCTGAGAGGAAAAGGAAAGTGTGTCAGAGGAAGTGAAATGAGAGAGCAAGTTAGAGCTGAGGAAGAGAGCAGAAGTGTAGGCTGTGCTGTGAGTGTGTGTGTTGGTGGCAAGGCCCCAGGAAGGGGGTGGAAGGCTAATGGGATGGCAAGGCTCCATGCTGTGATATTGTGTTTTAAGTTGTTTGCTGTTATGATAAAGTAGGCTTACTAGTTTTGGGAGTTGGTTGCTGCTATGATGGATTGGACTTATTGGTTATGGGATTTTGTCTTCTGGTGTCTGAATAAATGTTTTACTTCTTCTACCTTCTATATGAAGAGTCTCTCATATTTTGCAATGCAGAACTACTTAGGACTTTTCACAATACAGACACCATCAGTTCTTTCTCTGAGGAGGATAGCATTTTTCATCATAAGTCCTTCAAAGTTGACTTGGACCATTGTTTTGCTGAGAATAGCTAAATCATTCACAGCTGATCATCTTACAATATTGCTGTTACTTTGAACACAGTACATTTCATTTTGCATCATGCATCTTGCTCATGCAAGTCTTTCTAGGTTTTTATGAGAGCATATTGCTCATCATTTCTTATAATACAATAGTATTCCATCATAATCACACACCACAACATGTTCAGCCATTCCCCAGTTGATAGGCATCCCCTCAATTTCCAATTCTTTGCTCCCAGGAAAGAGCTGCTTTAATATTTTTGTCCATAGTGGTATTGCTAGGTCAAAGGGTATGTATGGTTTTATAGCACTTTGTGCATAGTTCCAAATTGCTCTACAAAATGGGTGAATCAGTTCACAGCTCTACCAACAGTGCATTAATGTTTCATTTTCCCCACATCGCCTCCAACATTTGTCATTTACCTTTTCTGTCCTATTAGCCAATCTAATAGGTGTGAGGTAGTACCTCAGATTTGTTTTAATTTGCATTTCTCCAATTGTATCATCAAGGCAATATTCACAGCAATTGTTATTACTATGAATATGCTGACTTGGTCCTGTGCTGAAAAATATAACAAACTCTCCATATAGAAGACAGAAGAAACAAAACATTTATTCAGACACCAGAGAACCATGTCCCCAAACCAGTAAGTTCAATCCATCATAGCAACAAAGAAGTTAAAACATGCTATCACAGCAGGGAACAACTCCACTCCATAGCCTTCCTGCCCCTGCTAGGACCTTCCCACAAGCACACTCACAGCATGGCCAGCTCACCTGTATCTGCTCTCTCCCTCAGCTCTAACTGTTCTACCTGCTTCCTTCCTGCTCCACCTTTTCATGTTCCACTCATTCAGCAAACTCCTCCCACCACATGTGATTTAGGCTTCCTGTGATGTAAGTAGGTCCCATGGGCCTATTAATGGATGGGAAGATCTTCAAATTTACATTACCATTACTTTTGGTCCCAAGATCTTTCTTATCCATTACATAGGTCAGTGGGGCAACTGGTGTCAACAGAACTTTAGAACAACATAACAGGGATAACAAAAAATAAGCATATAAAACAATATCATCATTCCCCCCTCGAATGAATGAGGCTCCAAATACTGGGGTAACAGGTGAAGGTCTCGTCTTCCATAGCTGCTTCCTGCTGAAATTGGACATGGAACTGTCCCTTCCCCAAGAGGTAGAGTCCCATTTGAGACATCAGTTCTTTAGCTGGCATCCAGAGCTTGGACAGGTCCAGGGGTGACACATCACAATCATCAGGTCCAGGGGTGACGCAACACAGTCATGGACAGAGGGTGACATCAGGGGATGACATGCAGCTTAAACTATCAGGCATCTACAGGTAGAGGTACTAAGCCTACAGGAAACAAATCTAGCAAACAAATTTGAGAGGCAAAAAACCAAAAAGAAACAAGGAGACAACAACCAGAAGCAGGATAGATATAGAGTCAGCTGTGCTTCTGGAGTTCATGAATCCACTATCATAGTCTTATTCACGGTAGAATACATGAGTCAAGTGTACAATTTGGTGATCATCTTGTCTGGAATAAACAACAGGTAGAGTATTATCTTTCCCGTGTGCTATAATTACCGCAGACTTTGGAACATTGCCTGGCTTCCATCATCTTTAGCTCCCAGTTTTATTCTATCTGTAGAACCAAACCCTTCTGTTCCTCTGATAATTATTTCAGAAAGAGGGCCAGTTTTCACAAGGGGTATTGTTTTGCAAGGAATAAAAATCATTTGAACTATTTGTTTCAACAATCCAGCTAGCAGCTTCTGTGGGGGGGGGGGGAGGGTAAGATCCACCAACAACCAGCACCCAGAAAGCTGCCAACACAGGTCCTTTCGATCTGCTTTACTTAAGGAAAGCAACGTTAAGGGGTTAACAATCTTACTTTAATCCAGCATACAAATAACATCCACCTAGTTCGGGGGAAAAAGCCAGCACCCTGAATTACAGAGCAAATGCAATTCATAGTTATCAACATCTGAGTGTTCAGCCAGGGAGCTCATTACAACGGCTGGCCCTGAGTCATGCACCATTCTTGCTGTGACTAAGAGCTCTGAGAGAGAACACTAACCTCTGTGCTTATATATCCTGTTCAGGGCCGGAGGGCTCTGACCTCACCCAGGCTGGTCATGGAAAAGTTACCCCCAATATCACATCAGATACAAATCAATGACTCCCAGTTATCTCAGTGCTGAGAAATACAAAAACATCCCACTTTATCTGCCCCACTCAAACAAAGGCCAGGATCATTAAAGGTCAACAGCAAAAAGTCCCACCTTAATTACTATTACACTATTCTATCAGTTTTACAAAACTGTATGGGTTCTTCCTCCAAATTTTGAAATGTTGCACTACTTTCCCCTTGATAATTAGAATATATAATTCCAGCCAATACATGTATTCCTTGAGCTGCTAATCATGATTTAGGCAAATTCCATCCAAAATGATTTTTAGGGATTCTCATACATATTCCTGTAGAGATTTTTCTTATTTCTTTTCTATCCAACCAAAATGTATATCACATCCTGCCAAACCAGCTATTCCTGGATGTGGAGCTGGGACATCTCTCACAGTCCAAAACTAATATTTGGGATCTTATGTGTTTGCTATTTTCTAATTTGTAGATTTGGGGTCATCATTCTGGCTAGCAGTATACTTCCTCCCTATTATTCAAATTATATAAAGCAGTGAACAAATTATCCTTCCAATGTTCATATGAATTATTAGAATTTAACTTCCTTAATTGTTCTTTCAATAATCCATTCATTCTTTCAATTAGCCCAAATGCTTGTGGATAGTATGGAATATGATATATCCATTATATATTGTTCAATATACAATATCACTTCATTTCATTACCTTTGAAATGTGACCCACTGTCACTTTGAATCTGCATTAGGGTTCCATAAAATAGATTTATGATACGTAGAGTTTTATAGGTGTTCTTCTGAGTTTCATTCTTTTAAGTACAACCCACTAGTACACCTGGACATGTGTCAACACAAGTACATATAAATTTGCATCCTTTATCTTGGGGTAGTGGTCCAATATAATGTATCTACCAAATCTGGGCTGGAACTTTTCCCCTTGCTATCTCTTTAGTTACTACCTGAAGAACAGTTCTTTCCTTTTCCAATTGACATACATAACAGTCCTCTGCTACTTGTTTTATTTGTTTTGGTTTTTTTTTATTTGTTTGTTTTTTTGCAGGGGGGAAGGCAGGGCAATTGGGGTTAAGTGACTTGCCCAAGGTCACATAGCTAGTAAGCATGTCAAGTGTCTGAGGCCCGATTTGAACTCAGGTACTCCTGACTCCAGGGCTGGTGCTCTACTCACTACGCCACCTAGCTGCCCCGACTCTGCTACTTGTTTTAACATTGAATGAGACATACTAATACCTCAATCTTGTGCCCACTGGTGTGTGGTCTGGACCCCTAAATGGCTGATGTTTGGTGGACCCATTTTGCTAGTACCAGATCATCAGCTGGTGTCAGAGTAGGGACAGTATGTTCAGTATCAATCTTTGCTAGTCAATCAGCATGTATCATACTCCACGTTCTGGCATGGTAAGGGCCACATGAGCATCTACAAGAAAAACTGACAAATTAGTAACTAAAGACATGCCCCATATATCTTCCCACAATTCTTTGCTCCAGACTTGTTTGCCATGAATTTCCCAATTTTGATTTTTCCACATAGGTGCCCATGTAGCTAACCCATTAGCTACTGCCCATGAATCAGTGAATATATGACACCGTCCTCCTTGTTCTATTTTAATAGCTTGATATAGCTTGATAAGTTCAGCATATTGACTACTTCTACCAGTCCCAGTACTTTCCAAAGTTCTCCTAGTACGTGGATTATAGGCTACTGCTTTCCAATGTCTTTTATGGCCCAAATATTTTGCTGTCCCATCAGTAAACCTTGTATGATTCTTTTGTTCTTCAGTTAATCCATCATATCCCTTATTCCATTTTACCAAGGACTGCACCAACTGTTGCCTTGGCTCAGGGGGTTTATCATTTCCTTCATTATCTATGTTTGCTATAGATTCATGTAGAGCAGAAACTCAACTTTTCCCAGTTTTGAATATCTGTTTTGAATATGCCATTTGCATTTAATTATGGAGCCTCTTGTGCATGTCCAGTTCTGTGAGAAGTTGGAGTACTCATTACCCAGGTCATAATCCGGACTCCAGGCCTTAATATTACTTCATGGTCCAAAGTCAGTTGTTCAGTCTCTACCAAAGCTCATTATGCAGCTAGAAACTGCTTTTCAAAAGACATAGACTGAGCTCCAGATGAAGGAAGTTTCCTAAACCAAAATCCTAAGGGTACATTTCAGCTTTGTTGTTTTTGCCATGAACTCCAGTTTGCATATTCATCCTGAACAGTCACTTGAAATTACCCTGGGCCATTTTGCATAGGCCATAAATCTTGGGCCAATTGTAAGCTTTACTCTGGGGCAGCTAGATGGTGCAGTGGGTAAAGCACTGGCCCTGGAGTCAGGAATACCTGAGTTCAAATCTGGCCTCAGACACTTGACATATTTACTAGCTGTGTGACCTTGGGCAACTCACTTAATCCCAATTCCCCTGCCTTCCCTCCTCCAAAAAACAAAAGCTTTACTCTGCTCAAGTCCTCAATCAAATTCATATTTTTTTCCTAGGAACTTTATATAAAGGATTCAAAATCTATCCTGAATGTGGAATGTGATATCTCCAATATCCAAATAGTGTTATAAATTTTGGGGCCTCTTTCTTATTGGTAGGGTTAGGAAAATCCTGAATCTTTTGTCAGGACTATGGGAGAATTTCTTGTAGTCCCTTACTCCATTGTATATGCCAAAATTTTACAGTTTGAGCTGGTCCTTGAATCTTTTCAGGGTTAATTTCCCATCCTTTCTTTTTCATATGCTCAATTAAAAGCATCAAACTCTTCCCCACTTCTTTTACATTTTCTCCCTGTATCATAATATCATCTATGTAGTGGGTAAGCTTTACACCAGGTAGTTTTAATTCATGCAAATGTTCAGCTACACTATCCTATGACAAATAGTAGAGATGTCCCTGTGGCAATTGGGTAAAAGTATATTGTCAGCCCTGCCACGTGAAAGGAAACTGGTCCCATTGTTTAGTATCTATTGGGGTCATAAAGAAGGCATTGGCTAAACCAATAACTGCGTACCAAGTTCTATTATATTTTTGGATCCTTTCTGTTAAGGTAACAGTATCTGGAACAGCAGCATACAAGGGTGGAGTCACCTTATTCAATTGTCTATAATACATTGTCATTTTCCATGTCCCATCTGACTTTCATACTGGCCAGACAGGATTATTCCATCTAGTGGTTGTAGGGACTAACACTCCTATCTCAACATATTCCTTTATAGTATTGGTAATTTCATCTTGCCCACCAGGCACATGATATTGCTTTAAAGTAATTCCTCCAGAAGGTTCAGGTAAAGTAATTGGATCCATTTTTATTTTTCCCACTAAAACTGTATTAATTTCTATCTTCCTTACTGCAAATTAGTATCTCCCCTCAGGTAAATTTAGAGTCATACGTCTTAATATATCTATTCCAATGATGTATTCAGGAATAGGTACAATTACCATGGTATATTCTTTCTTAGGTAATTGCCCAATTTTCATCATTAGTTTGACTTGTCTGGCTGATATTTCAGCCCCTCCTAGTCCTGTGATGGTAATAGGAGTTCTATGTTTAAACTTATCAGGGTTTCCTGATAAGGAAGGCCTCTGTCCCAGTATCTATTAATGCCCTAGTTACAGTATTTGATCCATTTTTCCAATATATAGTCAGATTAATATGGGGTCAGTAATCCCATCTCTGTATTTCTTCAATCTGAACTGAGGCTTGGCCTATTTCCTAGTCTCCCTGAAAGTGTGACACACTTGGATACAAGGATTCAAGATCTGTAGGGGCAGTTCTTGCTTCTACATTTCTACATTCCATCTACTATTAAGCCACATATGTTGGTACATTTTGTATAGTTCATTAGTTGGAATACTATCTATTCTTCCAAAATCTACCCCTGCTCTCAATAGAGCAGTGAACATTTCTTTTCTTGTCAATCTATTCTGACTTTGAATCCACTGGCTATTCACTCTTCTCTCTCCGAGAAATTTATTTTTTCCTCAGTTCCCTAAGTCACTTTTACTTATCCCACACCTCTGAAAGAGGATGCCTTATTTCCGCAATTAGCAGAGTCAGAACTAGGTGCTTATAAGCATGAGGAGCCACCTTCACTATTATATCTCCATAACAGACTCCCAAAGGAGTATTGTAGTATGCATATGGGTTTCTCATCATAGTAGCAGTCTTCATTACCTCCTCCTTTAACTTTCTCATGCAGTCCCTAAGTGAATACCAGGGCCTATCTGCAATAGGCCACATAGAGTTGGTCAGATATTGCCTATTGCATCCTGTTGCTGCTAAAGCTAATGGACTAATAGTCCTGTTACCTCTTTGCAGATGATAATCTCTAAAAACTTGCTGCACAAAAGGATTCTGACTAAAACTCATGAATTTCAAGCAATCCACACTATCTACCAATACTCTACTGGCCCCTTCATCACTGATTCTCACCATCCAACATATTAACAATTCTCCCATTCTTTTCGGTAAACCGACCCAAGATATTTGTGACCTGCTGTTTCCACAATCCGGCTAGCAGCTGCTGTGGGGGTGTAAGATCCACCCACAGCCAGCACCCAGAAAATACAGGTTCTTTTGATCTGCTTAACTAAGGAAAGCAAGCTGAAGGGGTTGGCAAGTTTACTTTAATTCAGCACACAAATATCATTCACTTAGTTCAGAGGAAAAAGCCAGCACCCTGAACTTCAGAGCAAAATACAAACAAATTACAAACATGGACAGACAGACCTTGTCTGATTCAAATTCCAATACATAGTTCCCAGAGTTCAACAAAGTCTCAGCATCTGGGTTTACAAGCTGGAGGGCTCCTTAGCTACAGCTGCCCAGAGTTTCCTCATCAACACCATCTCAAGAGCCCTGCACAAATGGCTCTGTCCTCCCTTCTTATAGGGCTTCAGAAGTCATCAAACGTCATCTGAATGACCAGAATTTAGGCTGCTATGATTGGTCCTTGAGTTAGACCCTCCCCTTAGGACCCTGGAAGGTTCACATCCACATAGGTTAGGTTACTGCCTAATAGAGTATGGCTCTGGAGTTAACACCTCCCTTTAACCAGCCCCACTTTGGGCCCCACCTCAGTCACCAATTCACACCCACATAGGTTCCACACCTAATAGGGGTTTGGGCCTGGGGCTTAACATTACTCAAAGCAAACAAAAGCCAAACTCTTCAAGGGCACTAAGTGCTAAGGAGCCCATTTTGCTTACCAACACACTCCACCCCTTGTTCTGGGATACATAATCTAATCAGCCATGTATCCTAGAACATACATTGTGATCCAATTATGAAGGAAACTAAAACATATCATTCACAATAAAGCAAAACATATCATTC
>JAQQSZ010018769.1:0-10509 GCA_028646595.1 Phalanger gymnotis | reverse complement strand
CTATCCAGCTTTGCCTAGATAGTGATGCCCCTGACTGAATTCCAACCTCTTGTAAACACTTTTCCAAATCCTTAGGATCTCCTCTCTGTAGCCTTGGTTCCCAGTTTTCACAGGGTCCAGCTCTTTTAGCCAATTCCTTTGCTAGGGAGGAATAAAATGGGTCCTCCCACCCTGGGACATTTATCTCTTCCTCTGAAGTCCTTCTGCTTCTAAATAGAGATCTTATACCTAGCGATCCCATCCACCTAGTCGCCAAATATAGTAGGAAGGCCGAATTTATAATCTCAAATATAATCACGTATATGTTTGAATGGTTCTAAATTGCAAGGTATGAGAGGTTCTCTAAGTAGAAAACAACAAGAAATTTATTTAGGCCCCACCACAGCAGAACCATGAACCAGCCTCCCCATTCCAACATCTTGACAAAAAGACTCCAGGCCCAGAAAGCCCGCCTCACAAGAGTAACCAGGAAGCCACAGAAAAACAAGATAGTATTTAGCCAAATCATTTTTACTGGCCTCACGTTCCTGCTCGCACTCTTGGTCTACACATGGGTAAGCCCTGCTTCGGCAGCTTCCTGCCTCCGCAGCTTCTGGCTTCTGCTGAAACTGTCTCTTGGCTCACCTTTCTTCGCAGCTGAGCTTCTGGTGTTCTCAAGCCCCACCTCAACGACCAGAGACCATTGGTTCCCGAGCTGGCCCCTCCTAAGTCACCAATCCACACCCACACAGGTTTCACACCTGACAGGGCCCTGGGCCTGGGGCTTGGCACTTAATAGCTGAAAGTACTTCCACTCAAAAGAAACAAAAGCCATGCTAATGAGACAATTTTGCTTAACAACACACCAAATTAGCTCTGAACTGATAAGCCCAACCAATGGCTGATCTTTGCTTCTGTAAGTCACTGTTTCCGGTAGCAACCCTCCCTAACTGTGTTATTGTGGTTTTTACCTTTATAAGCCTGTAAGTCCCTCAATTGGAGACTGCCTGATTTGAGTACATACTCCAGGTAGTCGTGGGCTTCATCAATAAATCCACACCTTAAATTTACCTTGAACCCAGGTCTCCTCTTGCTGTTATTTTCTACACAACAATATGTTTAGTTCCCCTGTAACTCATTTAGCCTGGTAACTACAGTGTATAATGGCTGTGGGCTATGGTATTGTACTTTACTAGTAGGTGCCAGCATATAACAGTCAGTCGAGAGATCTTTATTAAGTGCTGCTATATGCCTGTCATTGTGTCAAGCTCTAGGGATAAACAATGAAAATGTTTAATCTTTGACACCCTGGTTGCATAAAAACAAATCAGTTACTTTCTCAGTTGTATAAATTAAAATTCTTATATTGATTTTCTTCAACAAATATTTGAGAAAATCATGAAGACTGGTTTTTCCTGTGTAACACTATTTTCTCTTAGATTGTAAATTTGGTTAAGAAAAACAGTAATGTTTAACACAAGGTCACCCTCTGGGTAACCTATTTGTTAATTATTGTATGACAACCATCACGACCACAGTGAAACAAAGTTAGGTATTCTTCATAGATAAGGTTAGAGACTAGAGCTGTGATTCATTGATATAGAGAACTCTAGGATGAGGCAACTCCCTCTACCAGTGCAGATTATCACCTTCTCTGAAATTGCGGTCTTGAGAGGTTCTTGGCCCTAGAACACGTAGGAGTTAAATGATTTGCCTAGGATAATACAAGCTACCCTCAGAAGCGGGACTTGAACCCAGGTTTTCCTGGTTCCCAGACCAGTCTTCTCTTACGCCACAATGACTCAAATCAGTTCTATTGCCAAGTTTGGGGTGCAAAAATCTGTCTAAAGTGCCATTTTATAAAGGTTATTGGTGACTTACTAAGGATGCCAATTGGTTCATTCATTCCTCACCCCACCCTACTTTCATTTTCTTTCTTGTTCTATATGTCCATCCTTTTTTCCTCGTCTTTGCCCAGGTTATACTCCATGTTTGGAATGAACTCCCATATCACCTCATGGAACCCTTAAAGTCTTTCTACTCCTGTGCCATCTTTTAGGGACCTTTCCTGATTCTCCTAGTTGGTCAAACTCTTTCCCTCTTTTCTCTCCTAAACAGGTATCAGTGTGTGTGCATGTGTATGTATATAAACATGTATGTATGTGTATATATACATTATATGTTATATATTATATGTATACCTATCTATTTACATATCATATTCTCACTGTAGAATATGTGTTTCTTGAGGGCAAGGATAATCTTGTTTCAGTATGTCCTACACCTATCAATGCCTTAAACATAGTAGGCCTTTAATGATGATGGTTGGATTGGATTAAGTTCTACACTCTTGTGTAAAGAAATCTGGGTCACCTGGTGTAGATAAGAGGAAATAACAAGCAAAAATCCACAGATAATAGCTTGAAGTACAAGAAAACAACAGCAACATTTTAAAGTTTATCTTAATTAAACTTTCTATGTGGCCTTATGCAAATAATAATAATAATAATAACTTAAATTCACACAGTTCCCACTATTTCACAAAGAAAACTCTACTGAAGACCACAGCTCTAAGCCAATTATCATCAAACATAGTTCTGAAGGCTGAGTAGACCAGGAAAAGTTTTGCTTCTGAAATACATGCTTTCGTTTGAACCTGATGTGTTTTTCTGTGGGCCTCTGCATGCACCGTGGTGATAGGTACCAGAGAAGCATTTGTTCTGAGCACTCATTGGATGATTTCAGTTCTCAGAGCAGTCAATTTGACAATTTTTACAAGTGGTAAGTTCAAGCAAAATAAAAATTTCCGAAATTAAAGAACAAAGCTACAAAGACATCAAAACCAAAATACAATTAAGTCTTCAGGGTTTAAAGAGAGTTCTATACTTGAGCACCTCCTAATGGTCAGTTCAAGGAGCGGAGCTATCCTGTGGCAGCCTTTAAGAATATATAGGCACATAAAAATGCATTAGAGAAAGTCAATAGTTTGAGCGAGTGACTTCCTTTTCCTTGTAAGACATACTGTCAGCAAACCCTGGCAGGAAGAGAGTTTGAGTTACGCAAGTCCATTCATAATAAAAGTGTGGATATAAATCTGTATCAATCCCAGGTAGCAAACAAATTATTCTAGCTAGGCTTTTCAAACAAATGATCGAACAAAAAAGAAGCCCAGATGACAAGAGATGTAGGGAAATAAAATTCAGAGTCAAAGGGAAAGTTGAGATTGAGAAATGAAAAAGAGAACAAACTACTCAGGAAAGCTGATAACGTCCTTAAAACCTACCACCTGGTCCTATTACCCAAGTCAGACATGATGAGGTAAGGACTTGATGTCTAATAGAAATTAATGTATTCTGATATTTGTTGTTTGTGAAAATAAAAACAAAGGTAATGACTTTATTACAACTAATTTTTGGAGCCTGAGACACTGAAGATTTTTAAAAGCCTGACAGAGTCATGTAAAACATTTGCGGTTGATAAAATGATACCAGCAAAAGGGATGGAATTGCTTTCATCTCTGATTTTAATATTATACATAATAACAATTTCAGAATGTGTGGCCAAATTACGCTTTCAAGGCCTAGGGCAGACAGTAAGAACCTTCAGAAAAATTCACAACATGCGAGCAACAAGATTAAGTTTATGATTCTGAAACACAGGTATTCCAGAGGGACAGACATTTTAGCTCAAGTCTTGAGATTAATTTGACTAGGCTACAATGACCAAACTATGATTTTCTTTTGTTTGATCATAGGTTGATTTTCCTTCAGCATGAAGAATATGAACATATCTCCTCCATTCGAGGACTATCACTTGCAAATGACATCAAGCTAAAAATTCTCATTCTAGTCTTCATGGTTTTGTACCTTTGGTCTATTAAAAAAAACAACTTCCTTTACATGGTTGGTTCCCTTTGTTCTATGCTGACCAGTTCTGAGGCTGCTCCGCTTCCTCCTTTTGTTGTCCTTTTGTAAACATTCTTATGTTGCTAGTGGTGGACAAAGCCCCTACAGAACTCAACAAGAGTCCCTGTCCTTCAGGGAAAGTTTTCCCTTCGATGTATCTAAGGATGGAGAATTAATAAGAGATTTCATGTACATTATCATGTCAGAGAAGACAGAGGAGAGAGAGATAGAGAGAGAGAGAGAGAGAGAGAGAGAGAGAGAGAGAGAGAGAGAGAGAGAGACTGAGAGAGAGACAGAGACAGAGAGACAGAGAAAGAGAGAGGGAGAAGGAGGAGAGGGAAAGGGAGAGGGAGAGGGAGAGGAACAGAGAGTAGAGGAGAATCCATTCCCAGGTCTTGCCTCTCTCCTAGATTTAGGATGTAATCTTTTCTTTGGCCACCCCCCTCTCCATCCTATACTCCTCTTCTCAAGAGATTTAATTAACTACACCCTGTTACCATCATTTGCTATCATTTTTGCTTAGGGACACTATCGTGGCCTTTAGTATAGTTCCCTCCTCTGCTATTTTATGGAGTTTTTTTAATCAAATTAAAAGTTAGGAGTGTAATCACAGTAGCTCAGAGTTCCCAGTAAAGAAAATCCTTAACATTCAGACAGAAGTTTGGTTATCTACCCTAATTAAATTTTTGTGTAACTCCAAATGTTAGGGGTTGGCCTAATTCAGGCCAGCACCATGTTAATTCAAGGCAAATCTTAGTGACCCCTGGCAACAAAGACTTTAAGTTGCAGCACATTTTCTAATATGAATTGGTTGGAATGAAATAAGGTACTGGTAGGTCATTCAGTGGTTTACAAAAGGATAAGTACTTAGCTATAGCATAGAAAGAATATTCAACAAAGATACTCTAGCATTTAGCTTGGGTAGCTGGAGCGCCCCATCATGTCTGGTCAGCAGTTCAGGATGTGTCTACTTACCTGACCTTGGGACATCTGCCAAGCCAGAAGGGTCCCAATTCCACATGAATGGGCCTTTTATTCCCCAAAGTGACCAGGAAGCCACATTATTATGACCGAAGGCTATTAGGACATTGAAGTCAAGGGAAGTACAGCTTGTCTTAGCCTTCTGGACTAATCATATCCCAGGGACAGCTTTATCAGCTTCCAGGGTAAAAAATAACCTGACCTTAATGTGAGAGGTGGGGGAAAACCTGGTAGGTAATAGTGCCATAATACCAGCTAACCCCTGACCTCTTCTTAGTTGAATCAAAGCCAGGACACGGAAGGTTAGGTAAAAGAAAGGAGCAGAAAATATGACTATATCATTACTGAACAGGCATGGGGAGGGAAAGTTGATTTAAAAAATAATAAAAAGCAAACCCTTTTTGGAACTTTTCCCAGTGCTTGAAAAGGTCAGTATAACTGGATGCCTAATGACCCACCTTGATGTCTCTCTTTTGGGCCTCAATTCCTCTCTCTTTTTAGTTTCTCCTTTTGTTGGCTGTTTCCCCTGTGCAACTGATTCATTCTGGTTTGACTCATTAAGACCCCACTCCTTCCTCTCAGTCTGCTCTCTCACGATGGATATGTAGATCTCTTTTAAAAGTCCTGGTTATGACTCAAGTTCCCCCTCTGGCTCAAAGATTGTGACAATCCAAATTACTCTCAGAGTTACAAATAGAAGGAATCACTCTGAATTACAACCCAGAATGCCAGTCAGTTCTCATACCCTTATTATACTGGTAAAATGGTCAAACTATCTGCTTTAATCTGAAAGTTAAACCGGAGAGGCTAACAGACGAAAACACATTCTTTAGAAGATCATATTCTCTGGAAAGACAACTCCCAGTGAAAGACTGAATGAACATTCTAGGCATCTGTTAAACAGATCCTAGACTCACTATCACTTTGAACTCCAGACCTGAATCATCATGCTGGTAGGAGAGGGGAATTGATGACACATCGCTGAATAATGGGTGGAGAAATTCTACTTCACAAGATTTCAGGTGGATGATAGAAGGTTTATATTAAGCAGACAATGGTGACCAATTAATTATTAAATATGGCAGTCAAGGTTTTTTCCCCCTACCTCCACACAATTTCTAATTTTAAATGACCATCATAATCAATATGTGTTGAGTACCCATTATATCTATGCCTGTTGCTAGTACACTGGATCTAATGCTAGAAATTAGAGCTGGAAGGAACCTTAGCGAACAATTAGCCCAATCTGTTCGCTTTATAGAAGAGGATACTGAAGAACAGGGAAATTGAGTGGCTTGCCTAAAAACACACGAATAGTAATTACATGAACAGAGATTTGAACCCAGGTCTTCAGACTGATAATTCACTACTCTTTCCATTGCCTTGTTATGGCTTAATCCTTTATTCATGCTCAGCACAGTTTGGATTCATTTAATTACTAGATATATGAATGAGTGAATAGAATAAAATGTTGCTGGCAAAATTTATATAATAGAAAATGTATTGGATTTTGATTCATGAAACCTGGGTACAGGGCTGTACCTAAGCCTGCTTGTAGAGGTTCCAGATAGTAAATTGTTAAATTTTCTTTTTTTAAATATATTTTTATTTGTTTCATTAAATATTTCCCAATTATATTAAAAATGTTAACATTCATTTTTTAATATTTTGTGTTTCAAATTCTCTCCCTCCCCAACCCTTGAGAAGACAATATATAGATTATACGTGTGAAGTCATGTAGAACATATTTCCATATTAGCCATATTGCAAAAGAAGACACATACCCTAAAACAAGAAAAATAAAGTTTTAAAAAGTATGTTTCAGTCTGCCCTCAGAATTCATCAGTTTTTTCTTTGGGAGTGGATAGCTTGTCCTGGATCCTTTGGAATTGTCTTGAATTATTGTCTTAATCACAGTAGCTAAGTCTTTCTCAGTTGATCACTGATACCATATTACTGTTACTGTGTGCAGTGTTCTCCTGGTTCTGCTCACTTCGTTTTGCACCAGTTCTTCCCAGGTTTTTTCTGAAACCATCCTGCTCATCATTTCTTAGAGAACAATAGTATTCCATCGCAATCATATACCACAACTTGTTCAGCCATTCCACAATTGGGGAATTTCCAATTCTTTGCCACCACAAAAAGACCTGCTATAAATATTTTTGTACAAGAGGTCCTTTTCCCTTTTCTTTGATCTCTTTGAGATAGTTTTTTTTTAAGAGAGAATAGCTTATAGAGTCAATGTTGGATTTCTAAGAGAACTTGGGCTTATTTTAAGTACCAGTTGAGGCAGTTCTACCTCACTAAGGGGGAACGCAGATGGCAGTGTCTCAGATTAAATTATAGGCTGAAGTGAAAGAAATAATCTAGTCCAATGGTGTCAAAAAAATAGAAACAGGGCCACATACAGATCCTTGCAGGTACCACATTGATTTAGAAAGCCATATATTAACATTATCTATTTTTATTTATTTCCCAATTACATTTTAATCTGGTTTGGGCCTCTACTTGGTAATGTTGCAGGCCCCCCGGATGTGTGTTTTAACACCTATTTGGTTAGTTTCTAGTCCAACCCCTCAGATTAGGAAACTGAAGCCTAGAGAAGTTAAATGATTTGCTTAAATTCACATAGGTAGATGGTAACAGAGCATTTAAACTAAGATCTTCTGACTCCAGACCTATTGGTTTTGGTTTGTTTTTCCCCAAAATACCACTTTGCTTTTACATTGGGGCGATGCCACATATCAATTCAAAGGATCATAGATTTAAAGCTGGAAGGAACCTAAGAGGCCATCTGCTCAAACCCCCTCATTTCAGATATTAAGAAACTGAGGCTCTATGTAATTAAGTAATTTGTCCAAAATCGGGCCTCTGTTTCTAATGCCAATTCTCTTTTTGTCATACCACCTTGCCTCTCACCAAGATGAATTAACTGTAACCAGTTGGACATGTGACAAAAGTTTATTTATCGAATAGGGAAAACAACCAGACAATAAAAACTTAATTTAAAAAGTCTCCCCTATTTAAAAAAAAAGAAATTAAAGGAAACATTTGGAACATGAATAAATGTCAGTTCTTGGATATCAGATTTCTGAATATTTTTAGAACTATGAGAGCTCCTCCAAATGTACGTCCCTAATGTAATCACCAATTCCTACAGAGCCCTAGCTGTTATGCTTAGGTTCCAGAAGGGTAAGGTGGAATTTGCTAAGGGTAAGTGATTAATAGGTAAAGAGAAAATTAACAACATTGAGGAAAGAAAATATGTTCCAAGCATCTACTGTTTGAGGAAAACAAAGAAAGAATGTCCTGCAAATGGTACAGGAGATAAAGATAAAGAGACAGCTAAGGTATACATAAGGACTTAAAAAGGTTCTTTCAAGCTCTAAATTTATGACCCTTGGTAAGATAATAGGGATAATAATTGTCTGAGCTTAAAGATATTATGTAAAAGCTGGAGGCAGTTGTTGATCTGATGTAGGAAAACAACATGCCGAGGGGATTGTAGATCTTTAATGACAATTTGTTTCATTCAAAGAAAAAAAAATCAGTCTAAGCATAATTCTCACATCAGCTATGTGTTCTTATTCCTTTCTTTTAGCTCAAGCCCTGACAAACTTAATAGAAGACATTGTATTTGTGGATTTGTAGACTTTCTTTTCACCTAGGAGGCCTGACTTTAGAATTCAAGGTTGTAGCTTCATAGGATATTGCAGGCCAGTTGTGTGCCCCATCTATGCCCTCTCCTTGGGCCTGTGGTCCTCCAAGTCTACCAGGTACTAAAGGTGGCTTCGTTGCCTCCATATGACAAGGATCTTTTAGACCAAATATTTATTTTGCCTCTTTTTAATTAATGGAGGAAAGTGTTTGATGGATTAATTTTAGTTTTGTAGCAAGCTAATGGAAGAAAAGTGAAGCAGATTAGTTTATTCAGTAGCCTATACAGCTTACTACCTGAGTGACTAGGTTGGGACTTTTTCTCTCCTTGAGGGTATATTTTTGCATATGTTTTGAGCAAGAAGTCAGACCTGGTCTCCAACATATAAGGGCTATCAGGGGTATAAATGTTAGGTGATTTACCATTTATATGCAGCTTTGACTGCCTATGTGTTGCAAGTCAGTTTGGGTAGCCTCAGACTTTTCTAAGTAGTCATAAATTCTTGGAATGATGGTGAATGGTGTGAGAATAAGGAAAAATCAGGGAGGAAAAAAATGTGTTTAAAGGTGTGTGTTTTGGTCAATGAGTGAACTGAGTTATGATAGAATTTTACCAAAGGCTGGAGAGTAAACAAGCAAATTCAGTATTATGGATGTACATATTTTTACTATGGATTGTAAATGGAAGTCAAATAGATTAAGATAATTTCCAAGGTAAATCCCTCTGATTCTGGCTTCCTGTGGAATGTACCTGGTGTTTCATTTGGTCAGTGAAAAGAGTGATCAGAACTGAGAAAACTTGAGGATAAATTGAACTAATGTCCTGCAAAACTTGTCTTTTTCCATTGTGAGGGCTCCCACCTTATGTGGCTTCATTTGTTCTCTCCAATGGGTTAATAAGCCTTCTAGGAACTCTATCTCTTTCTTCCTTTTCTAGGTTGGTGTAACAGTAAGGCAATAATAACAATATAGATGATAATTGTCAAAATGCCTATGTGGTTTTGTATAGCAAAATATACCAGACTCTCCCCATACAAGGTAGAAGAATTCAACTATTTATTCAAACACCAGAGAACGACATCCTGTAAGACATCTGCCCAATCCAGCACAGCAGCCATGAATTCGATACAGAATATCACAGCATGGAGCCTCACCATCCCAAAACCTCTCTGCCACCTGGTGAGGCCTTCCCACAAAACAATCAAAACTCACAGTACAGCTATCGAGGTCAGCTCTCTTTCCCTCAGCTCTGTCATTAACAACTCTCTCAGCATTTTTCTATGATACAACTTCCTTTTTTCCTTTCAGCAAGCTCCTCCCACTGCATGTGACCCAGGCTTCCTGTGATGAAGCAGGTCACATGTTCTATTTAATGGGTGGGAAGATCTTAAATCTAAATTGCTATTACAGTTGGCAGATAGTGAATGACAGTAAAAGAGAAGTGTTAGAACAGACTATGGACCAATTTGTTGGGGTAGGCAAGGTTCCTGGAGTACATCTGAATATCATTGAAATAAAACAAGGTCTAGCGGGGCTTGGAAAATAAGGTTCAAAAAATCCTGAAAGGGGCAGAGCCAAGATGGCGACTGGAAAGCAGTAACTGGCGTGAGCTCCCCACCAAGTCCCTCCAAAAACCTATAAAAAAATGGCTCTGAACCAATTCTAGAACTGCAGAACCCACAAAGTGGCAGAGGGGAAGCAGGCTCCAGCCCAGGACAGCTGGATGGTCTCGGGGTAAGGTCTGTCCTGCACGGAACTCCCAGCTCCCAGCTGAGGGGAGCGGAGCTGAGCCCAGCGCGCACGGCGCGAACAGACCAGACGCAGACCTACCAGACCAGGAGATGAGCAGAGAGTGCCTTAACATGCTGAATCACTGAGCTGTGGCATCCACCAGACCTCTCAACCCACAAAGAGCAAAGACATCAGAGAAGGTTAGTGGGAAAAGCTGCATGACTGAGTTTGCGGTTTGGCCACCGCCCCTGGGGCA
>JAQQSZ010018768.1:0-10509 GCA_028646595.1 Phalanger gymnotis | reverse complement strand
ATGTGAAATATCTCATTGGAAAAACCACTGACCTGGAAAATAGATCCAGGAGAGAGAATTTTAAAATTATTGGACTATCTGAAAGCCATGATTAAAAAAAGGGCCTAGATACCATCTTTCAAGAAATTATCAAAGAGAACTGCCCTGAGATTGTAGAGCCACAGGGCAAAACAGAAATTGAAAGAATCCACAGATCGCCTCCTCAAATAGATATCTAAAAAAATAAAATCAAATTAGGGGATAAGGGATAAGAAAGGAATATATTGAGAAAGGGAGAAAGGGAGAGATAGAATGGGGTAAATTATCTCACATAAAAGTGTCAAGAAAAAGTGGTTCTCTAGGAAGGGAAGAGGGAGCAGGTGAGGAGGAATGAGTAAATCTTGCTCTCATCGGATTTGACCTGAGGAGAGAATATCATATACACTCAACTGGGTATCTTACCCTACAGGAAAGAAGGAAGAAGAAGATAAAAAGGGATGATAGAAGGGAGGGTAGACAGGGGGAGGAGGTAATCAAAAACAAACACTTTCGAAAAGCAATGGGGTCAAGGGAGAATATTCAATAAAGGGGGATAGGTTAGGAAGGAGCAAAACAGTTCATCTTTCACAACATGAGTATTGGGGAAGGGTTTTACATAATGATACGCATATGGCTCATGTTTAATTGCTTGCCTTCTTAGGGCAGGTGGGCAGGGAGGGAAGAAGGGAGAGAATATGGAACTCAAAGTTTTAAAAACAGATGTTCAAAAACAAAAAACAAAGTTTTTGCACGCAACTAGGAAATTAGATTCACAGGTAATGGGGCATAGAAATTTATCTTGCCTTACAAGAGAAGAAGGGAAAGGGGGATGGGAGGGGAAGTGGGGTGGCAGAAGGGAGGGCTGACAGGGGAATGGGGCAACCAGAATATGCGCCATCTTGGAGTGGGCAGGAGGGTAGAAAAATTTATATTTCAAACTCTTGTGAAAATCAATGCTGAAAACAAAATATATTAAATAAATTAAAGAAAGAAAAGAAAAAAAAGAAGATGACAATCCACTAGAGGAGATAGTATGTTGAATATGCTGGCCCACCCTATGGATCACAATACCATTGACCCTACCTGTTCCTCTCAGTGACACCCAGCACAACCTCCATGTATAAAGGTAAAGCCTCCTAAGAGGAAAAAAAGGTAAATGATATTTCCAATTATTGGAATCAGGGAATGTCTTATGTATAAAGTGGTATCTGACCTGGGTCTTAGAAGGTGGGAAGCATTGCTATCGGACCATCATTATCAGATATACCCCAAAACCTCTGTGATTTTGTTGATATGGCTATTACCTCCAACATTGCAGACCACAACTGATTTATGTCTGCCTATTCTGTTTTAAACTTATCTATGCTCTCTCATAAATTCACCTCAAAGGTGAATATCTTCCCTCACCACTGGGAATCTTTTTTGCCTTCATATAAATAGATGGACTATACATCAGTTATCCCTTAGAATGTGAATGATCTCTCCCTGTTTGAGGGGTGGGAAATTGGGATAATACATTTCTTCAATAACATTTTTATACAGCTTCTCCTGAACATATCCTCATTTGTCATGTTACATCCTGTTCATCTCCAGAGTATGCTGTTCCATTGTCCTTTGGGTGAGCCTTAAGTTTTTTCAGAGGCTAGAGTATCATAGTGTTGATAGTCACACAATAGTGTCAGAAGGATATTGATCCTGAAATGCCATCTTATATTTGGTAGCATAAATGCATGGAAGAACAACTGATAAATTTATGCAAATTCCTCTAGCAATTTTTAGCAGCCAAGACTTTGAAATGGAGAAAGAAGAAGAATGAACTTGCTCAAGAGAGATTACAAAGGTAGGTAAATAGAAGGCTAAGAAGGTACAGAATGCTAGATTAGATAGCTTACAAGTAGATAAAACTTGAGTTTGGTCAGTGAAACAGAAGCAGTCAATGGACTGAGAAAATAAAGAAGAACTAGAATATATGATACAAGCAAAAAGAAAGTTCAATAGGAATTTCCAGTAGGAAATGTGGAAAAACATATGGCTAAATGAGGGAATTTCAGTCAGTCCGTTAAGACTGAGCAATACTTTTTATATAAGGTTCAGATGTACTTGGAGGTGGCTAAAGTGGAATGCAGAAAAAGGTCATTGAAGAATATGATGTCATTGCTCTGCCTGATTATCAAGGTTGTTCTTGGCTATATCTGATTTAGGCCAATCCCTCTTAGTTTAGATTCAATACTGGAACAAAATTAGACATTTTGAAATTAGTCAACAGTTAATAAAAGGAGATTTAATTAGCCATAAGAGGAAAAAGACATTCAACAATGATAGGGATTGAGGTTACCTTGAGATGATTCAGCTTAGCTAAGATCCTTTGCCTGAGTTAACCATCATGATCCACCAACAAAGGATCAAAGAAGTTATGGAGCTCCTTGCAGCTGTTTTACACTCAGAAGACCAGAAATTGATGTCAATAGCCTGAGCTATTAGTCCCCTGCACCAAACAAGATTCTAAGATTTTTTGACAACTTTAAAGGAAAAATTAGGTTAACTTGTATGAGGATGTATGTTAGGATATGGCTTCTACCATAAAGAGGATGAGAACATTTCCAAACCAATCCAATAAATATTTATTAATCACCCACTGTGTGCCAGGAATCATACTAACTACTGGGGATACAGTTAAAAAAAGTCCTTTTCCTCAGGGAGCTTACAATCTAATGGGGAGAGACAACACACAAAAGGAGGCAGGAAATGGGGGCTAGAGAAGGGAAACCAGAGGTATGGAGGCATCTCGATTTGTGGAGTTGAAAACATTTATAAAAGAAAGCATTGGGAGGAGCTTGGCACTACACCCTCCAGCATTCAGAGA
This sequence comes from Phalanger gymnotis, assembly GCA_028646595.1. Classification (NCBI taxonomy): domain Eukaryota; kingdom Metazoa; phylum Chordata; class Mammalia; order Diprotodontia; family Phalangeridae; genus Phalanger; species Phalanger gymnotis. The sequence goes on along the minus strand of JAQQSZ010018768.1, from coordinate 7,628 downwards.
AAAGGGGAAGCAGTGATAGGTGGTGTCAATTCGCAACATGGTAGTGAGTTTAAAGGTGATGTTAATCCTGGAAGTGGCACCTTGTTATGTGGAGTTGAAATCAGGCGGAGCAGTAGATGCAGAGTGGAGTTCTATTTATATCAATAGAAACTGTTTAAATAATGCAAAATCAGATAAATTAGACAAGCCATAAATTAACTCCCAAAGGGGAAAAACACAAGGACTGGATGAATTTGTAAGTGAATTCTATCAAATATTCAAGGGAAAAATAATTCTACTGGAATACTACTAGAATAATAAGAAAAGAAATCACTCTTCTAATATCTCTCAATCTTGATAACAAAGCAGATAAAGAAAACTATATACCCATATCTCTAATGAGTATTAATGCAAAAATTGCAAATAAAATGTTAGGATGTAGGATATAACAATGCATTAGAAACATTATACACTATGACCAAGTTGGGCTTATATTTGGAATAGTGGGTTGATTCAGAAGAAGGAAAACTATAAGTATAATCAATTATGTCATTAATATAAATAATAAGAAACCATATGGTTATATCAATAGATACTGGAAAATCCTTCAACAAAATACACTATAAATGATAGGAATGAATGAACTTTTCCTTAATATAATAAATAGTATTTACCTAAATCCAAGGGAAAATATTATATGTAGTAGCAAAACATTAGAAGCCTCTTGAACAAAATCAAGAGTCAATCAGTTATACTCAATTATCACTGATACTATTTAAGATAGTTTTCAAAATGCTAGCTATAGCAATAAGACAAGAAAAAGAAGTTGAGGGAATAGGCACAGACAAAAAGAAAGCAAAATTGCTATTATTTGCAGATGATATGGTGGTGTGCTTATAAAAATCTGGAGAGTCAACTAAAATTATTTGAAATAATGGCCATCAAATTTGCATGATATAAAATAAACCTTAATAAGTCATCAGCATTCCTATATATAACCAACAAAGCACAATTGCAAGACCAAAAAGAGAAATTATATTCAAAACAACTATATAAGCTATAAAATTCTTGAGAGTAAATGTTTTAAGGTTCACCTGGAGACTCTAAGAATCTAGTTATAAAACACTCAGAAATATAGACCTAAGTATTTAGAGAAACATTAATTCCTCATGGGTAGGTTGAGGCAATAAACAAAGAACAATATTGCCTAAATTAATTTACTTATTCAGTATTATACCAATCAAACTACAAAAGGAAAAAAACAATAACGAAATTTATATAAAGGAAGAAAAGGTCAAGAATCTCAAAGGTAATTCTGAAAAAAAATGGGAAAGAAGGAAACTGTCCCACAAAGCTATAATCATTTAAGTGATATTCTCTCTCTCTCTCTCTCTCTCTCTCTCTCTCTCTCTCTCTCTCTCTCTCTCTCTTTCTGGTGGGGGGAGGATGAGAAAGAGAGAGAGAAAGAAAGAGAGAGAGGTCAATAGTGGGAAATGGGTACACAACATACAGAAGCAAGTGAATGCTATAGCAAGGTTTTCAACAAACCCAAACACTGAAATTTCCTTGGGAAAGGACTCATTATTTATTCATTATTCATATATTTAACAAAAACTTCTGGGAAAATTGTACAACTGCTTAGCAGAAATTGCATTTTGACCAACATCTCATAAGATATACCAAAATAAGTTCCAAATGGAAATATGACCTAGTTATAAAAGGTCACATCATGGACAAATTAGCAATAAATTACCTTTGGATCCATGAACAGGGGAAATTTTCATTAACGAAGCACTGATAGGTCATTCAAGATAAAGTGAACAATTTTGATTATTTGAAATTATAAAAGTTTTTGCACTAATATAGTAAAAACTTAGAAGGGAAATTGATAACTGGGAAAAATCTTTGCAGTAAGCTTTTCCCTTAAGTCGCATTTCTAAAATATATTATGAACCAATTCAAATTTATAAGACTAAGGGCCACTCCTCAAAGGACAAATGGTCAAAGAAAATGGACCAGTAGTTTTTAAAGGCAGAAATCCAATCTATCAACAAACACACAAAAATACTTTAAATCATTAATAATTAGATAAATGAAAGTCAAAGCAACTTTGAGGTTCTGCCTCATACTAATCAGACTGGCAAAGATGGCAAAAGAAGAAAATGATAAATATTGTAGGTACTGCAGCAAAATAGTTATATTAGTGCACTGTTGGGTAGAGTTATGAATTGGTCCAGTAATTCTGGAAATCAATTTGAAATTATCCTCCAAAATTTACTAAACTGTGCATGCCAGTACTATGAATACGCCACTAAAAAAAATTCAGTAAAGGGTAAATGTACCTATCTGTGAAAAAAAGTATTTTAGCAATTCTTTTTTTTTTGGTAGCCCAAAATTGGAAAATGAAGAGCTTTCCTTCTTTTGGGAAATGGCTAAACGAATTATGGGATCTGAATGTAATTGGAATACCATTGTGCCACAAGAAATGATACAATAGACAGATTCAGAGGAAACTGAGAAGACTAGAATGAGAAGAAATAATAGAATAATTTATACCATGATAACATTTTAGAGAAAAACTACTTTAGAACTCTGATCAACACAATGATAAACCATGAATCCAAAAGAATGAAGATAAAAAAATGCCACTCACTTCCTCACAAAGAAGTGTTTTATTTAAAAATGTAGAAAGAAACAGTATCATATAAATTATTCTACTGGTTTTGTTCGTTTCATTCTGTATCCATTCATACACATCTTTCAATGGATCAGACATGGTCAATATGGAAATTTGTTTCAATGCGCTACATGTCTATATATGAAGAACTTTACATTTTTTTAAAATTCATCATTAGTGGGGGCTGAAATCATTGTAGAAAGCCTGGACACTCCCCAAACTCCCTTAAGTGTACTGGAGAACCCTAGAGGAAGAGTGAAATACCTCACCTTCAAGCAGCAAGAGTTTTGGGTAGTCAATGTTGCATGTAAAAAAGATTACAGATTACAGCCAAATATTTTGATAAAGCGTTAGGTTCATAATTCTTAGAATACTAACCACTAAGACATCAGGACATATATAAGGATATGTATGCATAAATGAATGAATAAGCATTTATTCAGCACTTATGTGCAAAATACTATATTAATCAATGAGGATACAAATGGAAACATAGATGGCCCCTCTTTCCAGGAGTTCACATTCTTTTTTAGTAAGTTGATTTATTTGTTTTTAGTTTTCAACATTCACTCCCATAAGTTTTAAATTTTTTCCCTCTTCCTTCCCCTCCCCTCCCCAAGAAAGCCTGCAAACCCAATGTACAGCAAGAGACTGTACATATACATTTCTATTACATATTACATATTTTCACATTAGTCATGTTGTATAGAAGAATTAGAATGAATGGAAGTAACCACGATAAAGAAAAACATAAAACAAAACAAAGCAAAATAGAGAAAATAGTCTGATTCAATCTGCATTCAGACTCCATATTTCTTTTTCTGGATGTGGATGACATCTTCCATCATGAGTCTCTTGAAATTGACTCAGGTCCCTGCTTTGTTGAGAAGAGCTAAGTCTATCAAAGTTAGTCTTCAGAGACACTATGTGTCGGTAATCGTGTATAATGTTCTCCTAGTTCTGCTCACTTCACTCAGCATCAGTTACTATGAGTCCTCCCAGAACTTTCTGAAGTCCTCCTGTTCATCATTTCTTATTATATTCATATACCACAACTTGTTCAGCCATTGCCCAATTGATGGGCATCCTCTCAATTTCCAGCTCTTGGCCACCACACAAAGAGTTGCTATAAATATTTTGTACATGCAGATCCTTTTCCTGTTTTTATGATCTCTTTGGGATACAGCCCTAGAAGTGGTATTGCTGTGTCAAAGGGTACGCATATTTTTTATAGCCCTTAGGGCATAGTTCCAAATTGCTCTCCAAAACAGTAGAATCAGTTCACAACTCCACCAACAATGAATTAGTGTCAGGAGCCCACACTCTAACAGGAGGAAACAACACATATAAGAAATTTTAGTTTGAAAGATATACTGATGAATAGAGTAAAGTCCTAGGATCTATAGTAATGTGTTAACAAAGCAGATGGCAATGTATATTCTTCAGTGTCCTTTCCATGGATAAAACCATAGTCAATGAGACACTTACTGATGTCAAAGAATTTGGTGGGGAGAACATTTTTGGTGAGTCTTCAGTAGCTGTGGATACTGAGGAGTAAGTGGTTGAGTCCGCTTCAGAGGCATATGCCAGTTTATGTTGTGACAATGGTTGTTCCCCTACAATATGGTTATGAAAGCAGATATTCCTATCTTCAAAATCATAGAACTTTTTGCTTCTATTCACCTCTTTCTTTGTGATTTGTTACTAATGATAATAATTTTATTGAGTCAACTATTAAAACTGAATAGAACATGTTTGGTTTAGTAGGACTCGATGGCCATTCACAATCTAATTCCCTTGAGATTCAATGAAGGTCTAAGATTCAACAAATATTTATTATGGCTGAACTCTTCTTTATGCTTAACATCATGTTAGACACTGAGAAGAGAATGCAGAACATAATTCTCTGTATTTGAAGAACTTGCTATCTAATTAGGATTTTGCTATTTAAGCTTTAAAAACTCCAGAAATTTTCAATTATTTAACTAGTTTCCCTTGCAAATTTTTAATCATATATTAATAGAGTGCATATACTGAGCTCTTAACAAGTTCATTTAATCACTAATCCAACAGTCATTCAGCAAAATATCATTAAGCACCTTATATATTTCAGACACTGTTTTCTCTAGATGTAAAAACTTTTTTAAAAAAATAGACTTTGCTCTTAAACAACTTCTATTAGGGAGACATAAAACAAGCACAGATATATAAATACAAAATATATTTCAAAGAAATGCAAATAGTTTTCAGGGGATAAGGAACTAGCATTTAGGGGTGAGGTATGGATAGGTCTGATATCAGAGGTAGGACTTTAGCTGAACTTCGAAGGAAACCTGTCATTGTAAGAGGCTGAAGTGAAGAGCATGCTATGTATAGGAAATAATACATACAAAGGCACATGTGGAAAGGAGATGAAAATTACATAAGGCATTACAGCAAGGAGGCCAATTTTGCTAGAATATAGAGTGTGTGAAGGAATTTAATGTGTAATAAACCTGGAAATATAGACTGGAGCCACATTGCGGTTTTAAATTGATACAAAAGGATTGATATTTGTTCCTGGAGGCAAGAAGGAGCCACCAGGACTTTTGAGCAGGGTAGTAAAATTGTCAGATCTGTGCTTTAACAATATTAATTTGACATATAGAAAAAGTACTTGAGAGAGGAGAGACTAGAGGCAGGGAGACCAATTAGGACATTATTGCTATAGTCTAGGTAAGAGATAACAAGGGTTGAAATAGGATGGTTGTCCTGTGAGTAGAAAGACGGGGGTGGACATGAGGGATGCTTTGGAGGTAAAAAAAAATCTCCTTCTGATTGGTAAATGCTACTCAAAAGAAATAGGGAAGTTTGGAAGAGGAAAGAATCTATAGGTGAAGATAGGTGAAGATGATAAATTCTGTCTTAGACATAGGGAATAGATAGTGATGGGAGCCTGAAGCCCAGGAAAAAGCTTAGGACCAAATCTAGAAATAAAGGACTCACATTCAAAGAAAAGATTGTTTAATCTATGGAAGTTGCTGTCATGGGAGAGAGTATAGACACTGAGATTCTTTGAAAAGCAGACTCTTGTAATACATTGACATACAGGAGGTGGGCCATGACAATGATTAAGCAAAAGAGACAAGAAAGGTCCAGAAGATGGAGTAAAGATGGTAGTGTGAGAAGAAAGAGTAAAGACTAGCTCAAGGGTGGGGAACCTGCAGCCTGAAGGCCACATATAATCTTCTAGGTCCTTAAGTGTAGCCTTCCAACTGAGGCCAAGTTTTATAGAACAAAACCTTTTATTAAGGGCATTTGTTCTGTGAAGTTTGAATTCAATTAAAAGGCCACACTTGAGGACTTGGAGAGCCACATGTGACCTCAAGGCTGCAGGTTCCCCACCCCTGGCCTAGCTCTATACTACCCTTTATGCAACAATCTAAAAAACATGCCCCAATGAATTCTGATCAGGAATGGCAAGAAAAAGTCACATTGAGTCATTTTTCCACTTCAGGCTAGCTTAGGAAGATAGAGAGATCTGTAGACAGTAGGTATGGAGTTTGACCAATAGCATGTGTGGTGTAAAGCATTCTAGCACCCAGGGACTGAAATAGGGCTGAGATAAGGCATGAGGGCAGGAAACACCAGATCAGAAAGAGTTCCCAGAGGATCCTTGAGCTATCACTGGGTATAGAGACAGGTACTGTTTGACTGCTCCGAAGTTCACCACCCAGTTTAAAGTTACAGATCAATGAATGGCCACAAGCATAAGTGAAATGTATATAGAGCAAGAAGCAAGTTCCCAAACTTAGATGTATGGCTTTGTTCCCAGAAGCAAATCAGTTCTGTGTTTCTTAGCCCTGGATGTAAGTTTGCAGTGGAATAATCTGAGCAAGAGTCCTAACACAAAGGGGAGCCAGTAGTTCAGTCATTCTGAACCCCCAGAACTTTACAGTAGGATAATAGTAATTGTTTTCAACAACAGTCTACTGAAAGGGCCAAAGTACAATCCAAGAGATTCAAATCTAGGTCTGAAACTTGCGGAGAGCTCAGACCAGGAGGACAGTATATAGATCTTGCCCCAAATCACAATGCTTTGGGAGGACTGAAATCTTGTAGCTCTGGGTCGGAGCTGTGAAATCAGCAGAAAGACACAGAAAATAGAAGTTCAAACCAGACATCTGCCCTAGAAGTGAGCAGAGTGCAGCACTAGCATAAAGTCCAAATCAAGAATTAAGCCAGAAAAATAAACAAACAAAAGCAATTATGGAGACAGAGAATAGCAAGACACGAACACAGAAGAAAATAATGTCAAAACATCTTTAAGTTAATCCTCAAAAAAAAAAATTTAGCTTGAACACAAGTCCAACAAGAATTCTTAGAAGAGATAAAGAAGAGTTTAAAAGCAGCGAGGGTGGAGCCAAGATGACGGCTGGAAAGCAGGACTAGTGTGAGCTCCCTGCCCAGTCCCTCCAAAAACCTATAAAAAATGGCTTTGAATCAATTCTAGAACTGCAGAACCCACCGGGTAGCAGAAGGAGGCAGGGCTTTAGCACAGGACAGCCCGGATAGTCTCTGGGTAAGGTCTATCCCGCATGGAGCTGGGAGTGGAGGGGAGCAGAGCTGAGCGGAACAGAGCCCAGCGTGGACAGCATGGGCCAACGAGACCAGGAGCCGGGGAGAGCGTGCCCTAGTGCCCTGAATCAGTGAGCTGCAGAAGTTACCAGACTTCTGAACCCACAAACACCAAAGACAACAGAGTAGGTTAGTGGGAAAAGCTGCTGGGGACAGGGAGTTTGCAGTTTGGCCACTGCCCTGGGGGCAGTGGAGGTGGGGCAGCTACAGAACTACAGCTGCAGTTCCTTCTGGCCCCAGGCCCACCTGGTGGGAAGAATTAAGTGGCTAATGAGAGCAGGGGTGAAGAGCCTGCTGAAGATCTACGTCCAGTCTGGTTTGGGGGTTCTTAGGGAAGGAGGAGTGCTGGTGAGGT